>SSNS01001167.1:10000-28007 GCA_006937985.1 Aphyosemion australe
GCCGCCTCTCATCGCCCCGGCTCCACATCCGGAACCGCCGCCTCTCATCGCCCCGGCTCCACATCCGGAACCGCCGCCTCTCACCGCTCCGGCTCCACATCCGGATCCGCCGCCTCTCACCGCTCCAGAACCGGAGCCGCCGCCACTCATCGCCCCGGCTCCAGAACCGGAGCCGCCGCCACTCATCGCCCCGGCTCCAGAACCGGAGCCGCCGCCACTCATCGCCCCGGCTCCAGAACCCGAGCCGCCGCCACTCCTCGCCCCGGCTCCAGAACCCGAGCCGCCGCCACTCAGGTCCCGGCTCCTATATCCACGGCGCCGACCTCCCAGGCCCGCCAAGTCCCGGCTCCTGGTCCCACGGCGCAGGCCCCCCAGGGTTCCCCTCGGCCTGCGTTGGGCGTCCGGTGCCGCCCTTTGAGGGGGGGGTACTGTCACATTCTGTCCTGTCTCCCCTGTTCTGTTTAGTTCTTTGTCCAGGTTAATTGGTCCCACCTGCCTCTCGTCTCCTAATCACCAGTTCACTCTCCTCCTCATGTATTTAAGCCCTGCCTGTTTTCTGTTCCTGGTCGAGTCATTGTTAGTTGTCAGTTGTGTTCCAGTCAGTCCTGTATGTTCCTTTTTTCATATTAAAACCTTTTCAACCGCCTCACCTGCATTTGGGTCCTCATCTTCACCTCCACCCGCACGTTCGTGACAAAATACAAGCAGAGCCTCAGACCGCTGTGATCGGAGCCGTGCGCCCTGGCTGTTTACACGATGTCCCGCTCCGCGGGAGTTCAGCGGGACCTTAGCTGCATGCTAACTCGAAGCTAGTGGAGTTTTTCGGGCACTTTTAGCGAGAGAAACGCAGTTGAGCGACTCCAAAATGTAACGAGATCAGCTCAAACAGCTCAATTGTTTCTGTAGTCTCCCTCAGAGAGTTCCACAAGCGACCACCACAGCCTCAGACGGTAGCCAAGCAGCCGCGCGTCCCAGCTCCCTGGGGAGAAGGGAGTGTGTGGCTGTTTGTGTGTAGAGAAGCCGGGCGCTCGCCTCGCTGGACTGCGTGCCTCCGCAAGAATTAAGCAGCACATTCGCGGATCTCTGATCGCAGGCCACTGCTGGTAAAAGGAGAGACACGTTGCCCAAACTCTGCAAACTTCCATTCTGCAGCGATGACCTCGTGGATCTTCGTCCCGAAGCCTCAGCTAGCCTCGGTTAGCTTACCTAGCTCGAGTTACGGTACCCAGCCAGCCCCACGAACACGTTATATTTCAACCCATCTTTGACCAAGCAGTGTTATGTTAAACACGCAGCATCTTCCCCCAATCAACCACTAAAATAAAGTACAGAAATATAATTTTACTTAACAAACAAACAGCCAACAGCTTTGATCCAACCATCCACTAAACTGGCCATCACACAAAGACTTGGTGGTAGTTGTTTACTAAATATAGTAAAATGTTGCCACAGAAGTCAGAACAAAGGCAGACAACATGGTTAAACAATACATCAGCATATTAAAAGATGAATTTCCCAGGAGGCTGCTCCTCTCCTTCAGAAAGGATAATCTCTCCAGAGGCTGAAAGACAAAACACACCAGTGAGAGAACTCACACACACACAAAACAAAAAGAAACAGCTGCAGTGATGTGTGTGTGTGTTACCTCAGCCTGTATTCAGGGTCAGTGAGTGTTTGCTGCAGCAGGTATCTGATCTCCTCAGGTGGCTTCAGACCATGAAGCTGTGCTCGCTCCCACCTCTGCAGCCTGCTGATACCTAGAACCAAAAGGGGATGACAGATGAAGTTCTGGTTGTGGACAGAACCAGAAATCCTCAGAGCTGTAGGCAGAGCTCAGAGGAAGCTGGATCCTGGTGTGTTCTCATCACAGCCCAGTGACTTTACTGGTTTAAACCCTGTCTTCAGAACTCAGAACCATTCCCTCTGTCAGGGGTTATGAAACTAAACCTTCTCTACATAAATAGACCTGAATTTTCTCAACACACTCATACATATTTACATTCATATTTCTAGATCGCTTGAATCAGTGCACTACAGCGTACTGCTTGTTGGTAAAGTTTTTTATTCTATTGTTTTTAAACTTTTGCTGCTTTTTACCTGTACTGTTTACATTCTGCACTGATGATGCAAATTTCCCACTTGTGGGACTAATAAAGGATTATCTCATCTCTCGTCTGTCGCCCCGGTCCACATCCACCTAATTATCACTAAATGCTTTCATTTTACTACTTTTGTTCTTACCTGTCACCATTTATCAATTTCTATTGTGTTGGAATAAAACTGGTCTTTTTTTTTGATCACCAAGTAAGCATTCTGTCATTTAAAGGTCCTATATCAACACTTTTTGGAGCTTTTGACCATGTTATATTGTTGTTTCCCCATGATAAACACCCCAAAGCAGTTTTTGGCTTCACACATGTAGAGCTGGGCGATAGATTGATAGAAAAATATATTTCGAAATAGGGCTGGGCGATATATCGATATTTTTAAAATATCGATAAAAACTTAAAAGAAGATATAAAATGACGTTATATCTTAATATCGATATAACTAGTCAAGCTGCGGAGCAAGCTAGCCGCTAGCGATAGCCGCTAGCGATAGCCGCTAGCGGCTAGCTTGCGCCGTCTCTAAGCGGTCATTACATGTATTCTCAAGCGTCTACTTAATCATGAAACCTCAGGGTCAATGTTCTGCTCCAAGCTTTACGTTTGGCTTAGTGGTTTTTAATTATTTGAGGACGTTTGTTCATGTTTCAGCGAGCTGTTGCACCGTAGCTCCCGTCCCGACACAGCTCTGTTTATCCTGCTTATGTGAAGACGGGCCAAACCCCTCCATTGTAAACAGGTACGGCGAGCCGCAGTGGCCAAATTACCTCAGGCATTTGTAATGGTTTGAAGACTCATGTTGCGGGTTAACATTTTATTTTGAAAGGGAATTCGGTGGGCAGGAGAAGTAGTTCCGGTTTTCGCCGTTTTGTTACGCTAGGAAGCTGCTTTGTTACCAGCGATTCTGTTGAAAAAATTAAGAGTTTATATATCACTTGGTTCTTTTTTTAACACAGAGAAAAGATAGTTTTACCTTTCTTGCTGACGTTTCGACCACCAGCTGTGGTCATCCTCAGAGCTAAGTCGCTGTCGGCGGCTTCACTTCGGATAAACAGAGAAGGAAGCCTCCGACAGCGGCTGTGAGGATGACCTGGTGGTCGAAACGTCAGCAAGAAAGGTAAAACTATCTTTTCTCTGTTAAAGAACCAAGTGATATATGAAGAAATGCACAGAATGAACGCACAAAAGAAGTTAAAAGTTTGTAAGGCATGGGTTACGCCGACAGTAGCCCTAAATAAATACCCATAAAAGAGCCACCAGAGCCCGAGTCATTACTCATTAATATGATCGCTGATATGAGTCAATAATGTGAGATTCCTGCCATGTTTGCCTTAATAACTTTAATAACTCCGTGCTGCATGAGCCACGTGACTGTAATCCTCTGAGTAGTTGATGTAATTACATCATGAATTTAGCTTAACATGATAGATTATTTTCGCTGGACAAGAAATAGTTACTGGTAATATTGTGAATGATAGGATATATGAGCCACTTCTACAATTTAAATGATGTTACATTACATTTACAGTTACAATAATAGCTTAGTGTTTAACTGTACTTTATTACCTTTCTTCTTTCTCTAAGTTTATAGGCTGCTGTAACAAGTTAATTTCCCCACTGTGGGATTAATAAAGTCTATTCTATTATATTCTATTAACTATAAATATATAATAAAGGTGTCTGTGGGACATTTGAGACACCTATCTCTAGCTTTAACTGAGATAGAAAGATATTATTACAGACTCAAGGTCCAGTTTACATTAAAACAGCAACAAATCCAGTATAAAATGAACCATGTAAAACACATAAAGATATAACCGACGTGTGTGTTAACAGACAGCTGTACCAGTGTTTCTAAAGCTCAGACATAGAGAATGGCACTAAGGTTAATGTTGGACAAGAATCAATACATTTTTATGCATTTAATCTGCTGATTAATTTATGTATAAAATTTCTCAAGACATCTTGAAGGGCGTTAACTTGTAAATATTTTACAGGAGGAAAAATATCGAGATATATATCGTATATCGGAATTCATCTAAAATATATCGAGATATAAGTTTTGGTCCATATCGCCCAGCCCTATTTCGAAATAACTTTTCCTCAATAGAGAGAATGGCAAATGATGTTGAAAATAAGGGACTGAATAGTTGAGTCATGTGGACGTCGTAGCTGTGCTACTACAGGTTCTGACAAACTCGGGGAAAAACACAAACGAACCAGCAGGAAGTACAACTTTATAATGAGCAAATTTAAAGAAATTTACTTTAAAGGGACTCTATGCAGTTTTGGCTTGTTTTTAGCACCCCCTAGTGTCCGTTAGTGAAACCAAAAGTGAAACTCATCTCCACGCTGTGCGTTCATCTTTTTAACACCTTAATCTAACAGCTGAAATGTCTCTTCAGCCTTCATTAGTGTCTACAGGAGCGGTTCATCACTAAATCAAACACATCAGCTGTGTTCATGATCTAAAACCTGCTAGAAGCAGACTGCAGCACCAGGCATGTCAGCTCCTTTTTCTAAGTCCAGCAGGATGCGGCCCACCACTCTGAAGTGCAAGTGCGGTATTCTCGCCACAGAGGGCGGTGGGGGTCTGAGTGACATTTCATTAACCCGGTAAAGCAGGGGTGCCCAGAATGTTTTAGTGGTTTCTCTGCGCCAACACTACTGATTTAGTGGATGAATCACCTGTGCAGCAGCTCATCAGGCCCTGCCTGTTAATCACCTGCTGATGGAAATCAGGTGTGTTGAAACCAAGTTAAAACTAAAACGAGCTGGATTTTTAGCATTTCAGCACATACTGGCTCAAGAAAACGATTTCAAAATATGAAAAAGTTGCACAGTATGGCTTTAAGCAACATGCATGTAAAATTTATTTCACTTCTCTAAACGACGAACTCCAGAACCAGAAGAGAAAGTCAAGACCAAACACACACAGATCTCAGCAGACTAAACTAACTGATCCCTGCACAATAGATTGCTACAGCAACTACAGAGGATATAAAGAGTTTAAATGTCTGTTCTTTCTGAGAGTAGACGATGTTTGTTTTATTGTTGTGATTTATTTTTTCTTTGAAAGCTGCTTAAAATTTCAGACAGAAAAGATTGTCTTTTGTCTCTTGATTGCTTATTCTTAAAGAAGCTAAACTTAAAACAGGCAGAGAAATTTAGAGAATTTATATTCCGACGCCTGTTTTATTGAATGCTGTTCTATAAGTCTGGAAGAATTTAGTCTAAAATAAACAGTTTAATCTCCACAGTTGTGAAGAAGTGATTTCTTTCTAATCTAATCTGCACTTTAAATAAAGCCTAGAACCCAACCACGGACTTTGTCTGCAGGAGGAACAGGAACCCTGTCCGGTCTTCCTGAAGAGGAGTTTAATCAGCAGAAATGGTTGGATTTCATCTTCAGGAGCTCGGAAACCGAGCCAGAATGTGACCGTGATTTCAGACTTCTTGTTAAACCTCCACTAGCACCAGAGTGGGTTTTCAAACGGATTTCTTCTCTAAACTAGCACCATTCTAACGTTAAAACCACCCAACGGAAAGGCCAGAGTGGCGAGTACAACCAAAATGCTAACCGCTAGCCGAATGGTAATAAAGTTTGGTGGGTGAGCGTCAGGGACGCGCTGGGACACTGATTCATCCCTGTGCGAGTGGTGTGTGTAATAAAAGCCTACTTTATACACTGCTCACAAAAATTAAAGGAACACTTTAAAGAAACACATTAGATACATCAGATCTCAATATGAAGTTGGATATCTATACAAATAACGACAGGGCAATGTCTTAGGAACAAAAGGATGCCAAGTCTTTTAATGGACATCCCTGAGCTCTTGTACAGTCTGAGGAGCAACCTGGCGCCGCCTAATGGACCCAAACATAATGTCCCACAGATGTTCTATTGGGTTTAAGTCAGGGGATCGTGAAGGCCATTCAATTGTTTCAATTCCTTCATCCTCCAGGTACTGCCTGCATACTCTTGCCACATGAGGCCGGGCATTGTCGTGCATTAGGAGAAAACCAGGACCTACTGCATCAGCGTAGGGTCTGACAAAGGGTTCAAGGATTTCATCTCGATACCTTATGGCAGTCAGAGCACCATTTCCTAGGCAGTAGAGGTCTGTGCGTCCCTCCATGGATATGCCTCCCCAGACCATCACTGACCCACCACCAAACCTGTCATGTTGAACGACGTTGCAGGCAGCATAACGTTCTCCTTGTCTTCTCCAGACTCTTTCACGTCTATCACAGGTGCTCAGGGTGAACCTGCTCTCGTCTGTAAAAAGTACAGGGCGCCAGTGGCGGACTTGCCAATTCTGGTGTTCTTGAGCAAAGGCCAGTCGAGCTCTACGGTGCTGGGCAGTGAGCACAGGGCCCACTACAGGACGTCGGGCCCTCAGGCCATCTTCATGAAGTCTGTTCCTGATTGTTTGGGTAGAGACATTCACACCAGTGGCCCTCTGGAGGTCATTATGTAGGGCACGAGCAGTGCTCAGCCTGTTCCGCCTTGCACAAAGGAGCAGGTATCGGTCCTGCTGATGGGTTGTGAACCTTCTACGGCCCTGTCCAGCTCTCCTAGAATAACCGCCAGTCTCCTGAAATCTCCTCCATGTTCTGGAGATTGTGCTGGGAGACACATTAAACCTTCTTGCTGCAGCACGTGTGGATGTGCCATCCTGGAGAAGTTGGACAACCTGTGCAACTTCTGTAGGGTTAAGGAATCGCCTCATGCTGCCAGTAGAGATAATTACTCAAGCCAAAACTAGCACGAGTGGAAAACCAGCCAAAAAAGATCAGGAGGGAGAAACTTGACATGACCTCCACATGTTAAACCAGTCCTGTTTTGAGGGTTTTGTAATTGTTGCCACTTTAGTGCACCTGTCGTTAAGTCCATGAACACCAATACAGCTGAAAGTGATTAACAATGCCCTCAGCTGCTTAATCAACCAGAAAATTATCAGACAGGTTTAATTGATTTCATGCCAGGCCCAATAAAAAAAGTGTTCCTTTAATTTTTGTGAGCAGTATACTTCTCCATCAGCTCCACGAGACAGAGACACACATTAATGGAACCGTTTTGCTCTCGAACTTCTCCGTCACCTGGAGAGTGCTGCAAAGCAGTTCCCCGCCAGGACAGCAGAGGGCGTAGCGCTTTTCTGGGGTATCCTGTCATGTATCCGGTCCAAAATAGTGCATTTACAGTTTATATTTGCAGTTTATTTTGTGCTTTTTTGCATTTAAGAGACGTTTTAACACAGACAAACTTGTCCCTCATTCTCCTCCACCTCTTCATGCGCTTGTCACCTCTAAACCCACGTTTCCCGTCATTTCCGTCCACGAATAAAACGCTTGCTGCGCATCTTCATACTCCTCCAGTCACGGGTGAATAAAACGTTCATACTTTCGGAGTTTTACCGCGAGGTATTCTTCAAGCTGCTCCTTGTTTGCTGCTAGATATCATCGACTCTCTTTTTATGTTTTGAGGTGGCGATGGCGGATCTGGTGACGTATTTAAAGAAGCGGCATCCTGACCAATCACAAGCTTGCGCTCTCCGTTTTGTTGGACGGATGTTTAGAAAAGAGTGCTCGACTCCGTCCGTCCTAGCAGGCCTGCTGGAGAGCTCTTACAACGACGGATCATGGCGCTGCGTGCGTCCGTACTGACAAAGACGGAGAAGTATAAATTACACTTTAGTTAACGGCTCATTAACAGCTTCTTCGATGGAGAATCGGGGGGGTTCACTCTGCAGTCATGGAGTGGACCGTTTTGTCCCGCTGCTCCCGATGGCCAGATAACCCCTAGCGTGTTTTTCACTGCAAACCCTGCTGTGGTTTTCTTCATGCTCCGTGATGCTTTGCTGGGGATCTAAGGTTACATCATGAAATGGGTGGAATTCACACGGATGGAGGCAGGATTTCATCAAATCCAAGCCTCTTATTTCTGGGTTTATCTCAAGATAAAAACGTATGTTTCTGAACAGAGGACGTCTCCATAGTCCCAAAAAATATATGGGCCTATTGCTGTGAAAGGTTTAAAATAGCATGATACAGACCCTTTAAGCTGAAGGGTCAGAAGCAAAAACAATCACCCTGTCTAGTCTAGCTGCTCTAGGGTCTTATGCCAAAGCCAAGTGTGTGACTCACCTGTACACGGCCCAAACCTCCAGTCCAGGTCAAACTGTTTCAGTTTCTCTATGTCCTCTTCTCTGATGGTTTTAAAAACATCTGTGTTGAGAGAGAGAGAGAGAGAGAGAGAGAGAGAGAGACAGAGAGAGAGAGAGAGACAAAGAGAGAGAGCGAGACAGAGAGAAAAAGTGATAGAGTGATCTTTGTTACTTAATATTTGTTATTTAATGAATCACAGGAACATCAAGTTTCTTTGGACCACCGGGTGCTTCCCGGACACACACACACACACACACACACACACACACACACACACCCTGTTGCTCTGCCTCAACGTTCTCAGGAGCAGGAGGAGGTGTGGGGCTCCTTTTCCGTTTTCCTCCTCTCCTCGTTTTCTTCACCACCTGGAAGGAGTTGGTGATCAGGCCACGTTTGGTCGTCATGGTGACAAATCTGGGAAATACACACACAAGTGCAATGAACTTAAAGGGATTACATAGAACAGAAAACGCTCCTTTTATTTCAGTATCTGCATCCATGATGTCATCAGGCTCTGAACACAGACTTCAGTGCAGAAGTAAAACAGCTGTGATGTCATCGAGGTTCATGAGTAAGGAGGATGAACCTGCTGGAGAGCAGAGGTCCTGCAGCAACGTGAGATAAGCCTCCTTCAGTCTGCTAAGATTTCTAATTTAAAGAGCACAAAGACAACCTGTGGTCAGCAGATACACCGTAAAGGTCACTATGATAACAGATAACATTAATAAGCAATAATAGCACAACTGTTACCAGAGAGCATAGCTCTGGTCTGAGTTAGTGTGAATATCTAAATAAAAACACCCAAAATGAATTCCTTACAGCAGATGTTTATGTACTTTCAACTAGTTCAACCTGCATGAAAGACACAGCGTCTGTTCTGCAGACCTGCGGTAGCTTCTCTGTTTGAAACTAGTCTTTAAATGTTTTCCACACAACATCAGAATCCTCATTCATCAAACGTTCATAGAAACGGTCCTATATTCCATCCTACAAATGAAATTTACAATATTCCTACAAAAATGTTAGTACGGTAGAGACAACGTCACCCTGCAGCTCTACAGCCATCAGCTGTGGCTGATTCTAGATCAGTGTGGAGCAGATTTAACCTGAAGTTATAATTACGGTTTTGGGCCTAATTATTACATTTTAAGTAAGTTGCACTAAACTGCCAAAATAATGATGAACTGTTGTGCTCCCTATCCGTCTAGTCCTGGTGACACCATCTCTGATCTGTGGTGCCACATCACGGACCACCACAGCTCCTGGGGATGGAAACTAGCCTGTCTGCTGTTAGAAAAGGAACGGAAGCATGTTTCAGTAGAAGCTCTGATGCGAAGCCTGCATGTCGGAGCCAGAACCCAGCAGGACTAGAGGGGAGCTGGTGCTTTCTATGATCTAAAACAGCGATGGCTCCTCCTACTTTATCATTACTGCTTGGTTTCGATCTTCATTCTTATTGTCTGCGTCTCATAATTTAGGGTGTAAAGCAGAACCGTGCACCAGAAACACACAGACCTCTACCTACTTAACGTTCCTGGATCACCGCAGGATGGGAGCTCTGCTGGCTGCGTGGACCCGAACCAAGACACGAACTACAAACGTGAAGTCAACCAGACAGCTGGAGTCCTGGGAAACAAAACAGCGGAGAAGCTCTTCTTCTTCTCCCCCTGAGCAGGTTGGTCCGCCGCTCTGCTGCCACCCGCCGTTGGCTTCTCACACTACATGTCCCCATACCCGCCCGTGTCATTTGGAATCGTAGGATGGCCAAGGAAGGTCCCGCCTTTGATTGGCTGGATGGGCTTTCCTACGATTGGCTTTTTCATGTAGCAGCAACCTGTCTTCCCTCGCTGCAGGCTTTTTATTTCTAACCTCAATGCTTGAGAGCCAACAGATATGAAGAATAATCCAAAAGTGTGATAAATGCAACAAGATTTATTATAAGTTCACATTTTACGTATTTCATTTTTTTATAAAAGGGACAGAAAAAAACGTTTTCAAAACAGAACAGACTGGTTATTATATCGCTAAGTTCGCATTTTCTTTACAAAATTCCCCAAAACAGCTGTTCTAGTGGTGGTGGCAGGACAGTCTGCACTTAGCGAGGGCGAACGGTTTGCTGCTAAAAGATCGTAGGAGAGCCCTTCTAGCCAATCAGAGGCGACAAAGGCGGGACTGGTTACCCATTAACTTTAGAATTCAATTTAGGATCCTTACTATAACATACAGGGCTCTACATGGCCAAGCTCCTCCTTATGTTACTGAACTGTTAAAGCCTTATGCTCCAACCCGAGCCCTCAGGTCCACAAACCAGAACCTTCTAGAAATTCCAAAGACCAGATATAAAAGTCGAGGTGATCGCTCTTTCCAGGCTGTTGCACCCCGACTTTGGAATGAACTTCCTTTAACCCTACGTGTTATTGACAGTATGGACACCTTTAGAAAGCAGCTGAAGACCCTTTTGTTTAAAACTGCTTTTACTTAAATCTTTTATGTTTTATTCGTTTTTTCTAACTTGTATTTATAATAATCTTTCATTTGTTTTATCATTTTTATAATTTTATGACTTTCTGTTTTCTGATTTTTAATGATTTTATGATATTCTGTTGTTTTGTTTTAAGATCATTTTATGATGACTATCTTGTGTTTTGTTGATCTTTGTGAAGCACTTTGTGATTCTTTGTCTGTGATAAGTGCTATACAAATAAAATTTACTTACTTACTTACCTTCCTTGGCCATACTACGATTCCAAATCATGCGCCCCGCGGACTGGCGCTGCCTACTAGAGTTGCCGTAGTGGCCGGCCGCCATCTTAGTTGGGTCACCATTCGCCCCCAGTGCATTCATTTCTACCGAGGAAGGTGCTTACCAAACTAAAAAACACTCTTTATCAAGCGTTTTCACAAAATCAGACACATGGTATGGCATGATAATTAAAATATTAACTTAATTAAACAAAATAAATTAAAATATAAAATCCCATCAGGTAGGCTAGAAAAGTCAATAGTAATCCCACGTGATCTGTTTTCAACAGTACACCTATTTTTGCAACCGTAGGCTGCACAAAAACGGGCATAGTTGCTCACTCTACATTAACTTTGCAGAGTAAGGAGACCCATCCAAAATGGCGGCGACGCTGTTACGCTTGCCAGCACCCAATGGGCGTCTACGTATTCTGTGGTTTGTGCTACTTTGAAAAAAATCTTTAACTTTCTAACAAACAATTATTTGACAAAATTTGAATTCATTGCTGTCCACATTAAATCTTAGTCTAAAACATTCAGAGCATGAATAAATATCATTAATCGTCTAAATGAACTTCTTTCACTTTGGGTAAAAGAGGAAATGATAAAAATGTGGGTCTAATATTGAAGATTTGGTCTGCAGAAGAGAGAAAGATATTGAGCACAAAGTAGAAAAAATACTTTTTAAATTATGTATACTTATTACAGTCTAATACTCTGCAATATGCACAATTCAGTATAGTTGTACCAATAAGTTTGAAAACTGATGGGTTTTCTTTTGGGTGGGGGGGTGGGGGGGTCATTTCTTCAAAGAATATGAATGAAAACACAAAACCTTTATTCACTCATGGTCAGTGATGTTGTGAAGCCATTTATAATGGAAAAAAAATGTTTGAGATAATTTCAAATCACCAAAATAAAATACCAAAGTGACCCTGTCAAAAAGTTTACACACCATGATGATTTAGGCCTGAAACATGCACACAACTGAACACAAATGGGTTTGCATGGCTGCAGAAGGTAACCGTCCTCAGGTGTGAGTTTTTGGGCTCCTGGCAAACCCTTCCATCTTCCCTCCAGAGCTGCACTGATGTTTCCAGTTTCTGAGTCATGGGGAAAGAAAAATTGTCACAGGATCTATGAGAAAATGTGATGGAGCTCTATAAAACATGAAGGGATATTAAAAGATATACTAGATACTGATAATGCCAGTCAGCTGATAAAGAAGTATAAAATTAGAGTTTCTGTTGAAACCAAACCACAGTCAGGTAGACCAACACAAACGTCTGTAAATAATTGCAGAAAATTTGTTTGTGATGCAAAGAAAAACCCTCAAATAACTTCCTTGTGTCAAGTCACTCTTGAACAAGAGACAGCATTAGAAATGTCTTGCCAGCCACTTGGGCCAGCTTTTCCGGGGGAATTCCAAGGCGTTGCCTGGCCAGCCGAGAAACATAGTCCCTCCAGCGTGTCCTGGATCTTCCTTTGGGTCTCCTCCTGGTTGGATGTGCCCAGAAAACCTCACCAGGGAGGCGTCCAGGAGGCATCCTAACTAGATGCCCGAGCCACCTCAACTGACTCCTTTCAATTGCTGGGTTTCACTCACGTGACCCGGAAGTATCGCGAAACTCAAATACGGGTCAGGAAGTGTTTTGCTTCAGTACAAAACACAGCGCGATAGAGGAAAGCGAGTATAGTAAGGTATTAAATGGACTGGCACAGACGTGATATCGCGAAAAAATACATCTTCATGTAGGTTACGACCCATATAGTTTAAAAAAGTTGGCGTTTTCATACTCTCAGGAGGATTTACCCAGAGTTGAAGCGATCGACATACTACCTCGTGCTGCATACCTCGTATTATACACCAAACCAAATGAAAGCATTCAAAAGCCTGGAAGCCTACAACTATTTTATTTCAGGTTGGGTAAACCATTTAGTGATCCTGAGAAGCTCTAAATGACTGTCGTAATGTTTTTGCTCGGGTAAGTAGTGAGTTGTGCTGTTTAGCTCATGATAATAATGATATCGCTATTGATAACGAGTATGTTTATGTGCTAGAATCTACTGGTAAATAACTTATTAGGCCTATTTAAATCTAAATTTCTGGTACATTAGTTTGTTTTTATAGGGTATAAACCCCACATTACAACACTAAGCTAACTGCTAACAACATTAGCACTCTGAAAGCGGTACGGACACATGAAAACAGTATCGAACTGTTTACCTGCCGTTTTTATGGCTGTGTTCAATCAAATGCTATAAAAACATTTCGTAAACCCTTACCTGTTAGAAAGTGATCGCTGCAAACTTTAGCATTGTCCGTTTCAGCTAATGTTTTTAGCCGGACATTAAGATACACTTCAGCCGTCTTCTTTCAGTAAGTTTTTTAAAAAATACATCCTTTGTGGCGCACTACTTTTGGGACCCAAAAAAAATATGTTGGTCTTTGTCCCGATTAGAGCGATTGTAACAACCATAGACAACACAGAATTTGAGCATTTTAACGCCAAATCAACAGAGTAAACAGGGATCTGTGCAGAGGCAGCTCCTGCTTGACCCGTTTCTGCATTTGTTTATGTGGACTTCAATAGGAGAGGCAGGGAAAAGGCGGGGACATTACGTCATGTGAAACCCAGCAATGTGGAGGAGCAGCAGATCTACTCCGAGCCCCTCCCGGATGACCGAGCTTCACACTCTATCTCTAAAGCCCTATAAGACACACCGTGCTGGCAAATGAGCGCAATATTACCGCAACGTGTGTCTTATGAACGGCATCACGTTGCGGGAATTTTGCAGCATTCGTGCCGCCACACTTGAAAGCGAGGCTGCCGTACCAGTCGGAGGGACTGGTGGCGCCAGTGTACGGCAGCCTCGCCTCTGTCAGTGCGCCCCAGGGCAGCTGTAGCTACATTGTGGCTCATCCCCACCAGCGTGTGAATGTGTGTGTGAATGGGTGGATGACTGATTGTGTTGTGAAGCGCCTTGGGGGGTTGTAGAACCCTAAGAAGGCGCTATACAAATACAGGCCATTTACCATTTAATATTGCGGTAATTTTGCAGCTTCGCCGGTCTTATAAACGCACATTAAGCGTTGGCACAACAGAGGGAGGTGTCATGACCACGTGATGAATTAATGCTGAGCTCCGGGAACTATATTCAAAATGAAAGTAAACACGGGCTTAAGTTTCACTTTTGTAAACAGAATCAGCTGAAATGATAAACTGGAGCGATGCGGAGCTTCTGTCCGTTAGATCTGCAGCTCAGATCATCTGACAGTTCACAGGGACGGTGGAGGACACACACCTGCGCGGCTTCGATCGCAATAAAAAGCAAGTTATGTCCAAGATACATGGAAATCCATGACAGTGCAGAGACCGCCCCCATACCCCCTTTATGCCGCCATCGCGTAATCTTTTATAAAACGGACATGATTGCGCAACATTACCGCCACGGTCTGAACTCTTATAAATGACCTTAGGCTCCTTGATGCCGCCTCTTCGTTGCGGCAAATTGGCGGCATTGTTTTATAAAAGAGGCTTAAGGGAGAGCCCAGCCACCCCGCGGAGAAAACTCATTTCAGTCGCTTGTATCTTTTCCAAAGCTTGTGACCATAGGTGAGGGTAGGAAAGTAGATCGACCAGTAAATCGAGAGCTTTGCCTTCCGGCTCAGCTCTCTCTTCACCATGACAGACCAGTACAATGCCCGCATCACTGCAGACACAGCACCAATTCGTTTATCAATGTCCTGATCCATCTTTCCCTCACTTGTGAACAAAACCCTAAAATACTTACATTTCTCCACTCGAGAAAGGACGTCCTGATGAAGCCAACAGGACCACATCATCTGCAAAAAGCAGAGACATGAGCCTTAGGCTACTAAAATGGATCCCCTCACCAACTTGGCTGCACCTAGAAATCCTCTCCATAAAAGATATGAACAGAATCGGTGACAAAGGGCAGCCTTGGCGGAGTCCAACTCTCATCGGAAATGACTCCAACTTACTGCCGGCAATGCGGACCAAGCTCTGACACTGGTCATACAGGGACCAAACAGCCCATATCAGAGGGCCTGGTACCTCATATTCCCAGAGTACCCCACACAGGGCCCCCCGAGGGACGCGGTCGAACACCTTCTCCAAATCCACAAAACACATGTATACTGGTTGGGCGAACTCCCCCCCTAAGAGTATAGAGCTGGTCCAATGTTCCATGGCCAGGACGAAAAACTGCATTGCTCCTCCTGGATCTGAGGTTTGACAATCCGATGGACCCATAAATAGGGGTCTCTTACAGTCGCCAGAATCTAATTGACCTAGGTTTCGGATACAGTTATTTTCTGGGTGACTTTCAGCGAACACACAACATACACGAGGATATAGCTAGAGCGCCGGGGTCTCCGTGGATGGTCTGCCCACCCAGCAAGCACAGGAGGCGGCGGAGGGAGAGAAAGCAGAAGAAGGGATGCCGGTCGGGCTCAGATGCTAGGCTACGCAAACAACCACACCGGCCAGCACTACCGAGCCTGTTCCTGTCAAATGCTAGATCCATCACCCACAAAATGGACGAATTGGAGCTACAGATGCTCACCGTGAGCTTTGTATGGAACTGCAGCATCATTCTGATCACGGAGTCGTGGCTTCACCCGCTGATTCCCGACAACGCAGTCGAGCTAGCAGGCCGCACGCTACACCGGCAAGACCGAGATAGTGACTCAGGTTAAAGCAGGGGAGGGGGGCTCTGTGTTTACGTACACAACGAGTGGTAACAGCAGGACTATTCACACACACTGTTCTCCTGATTTGGAGGTTTTAGCAGTCTCATGCAGACCTTTTTACATCCCGAGGGAGTTTACAGTTGTGATTGCGTTAGCCGTTTATATACCGCCGGATGATAACGTTAGCACGGTTCTAATGGTGCGTTCGATTTACCTCGGAAGTCGGAACTCGGAACTAGGAATGACGTCACACCCGAGTTAACAGCGTTCTGGTTTCCGTAGTCGGAGAAATTGGAATTCCAATATGGCAGCGCCCTCGGAAGCTGCTGTTTTGGTAGCTCTCAACGAACACAGACGACTAATGGACATCTTGAAAATATTATTGAAGAGAGAAAAAGACGAAGAAGGTAGGTATTGCTCTTGCTTTGATGACTTTGCTATTGGTTAAGTATTTAGTCAAGATTTTCAACCTCCATTGTGTGTTGTGCTATTGTCCCAATCTTTTTTTCAAGGGATATGTCATTATTGTAATGTGAGATAAGAAGGCAAACATGCGTTTCTTAGAGAAAGTAGGTTAACAAGAAGAGTCAAAAGAAGTTAGAAAAAAACGTTCAGTAAAGGAAGTGTTGGTTTTTGTTTGAATTAGTGTTTGTTTTCTGTTCTGTTGATTTTTTGTTCATGTATTACATCAATGTTCCTGTGTTTGTTTATTTAAGTGTATTTTGGAGTAATAAGAATATGATTTAGTGATCCTTTCTTTTTCTTCTTAGGATCTACCATCATCTCTTACTGCAGAGAACAAAGAGACCTATCCTGAAGACTGGAACAGAGTGGGAAGTTTTGCTGCACATGGATGAGCACACTTTCACCCGCCATTTTAGGGTCACCAGGCCACAGTTTGAATACCTGGCAATGAAGCTGCAGGAAAATGGAGTAGGAAGGGAACACCATCAAGGCCTACCACCAGTTCCTGTGACAAAGAAGGTGCTGATGTTCCTGTGGTACATGGCAAACCAAAACAGCTTTAGAGAAATGTCTGACAAATTTGATGTGTCACAGTCTACGGCACACCAAATCATTGTTGATGTGCTTAAAATATTTTGCACGCTTGGCTCAAACTTTGTCTCCTGGCCAAATGCCTGTCAGAAAGCAACATCTGCTCTTGCTTTTGAGCGACTTTGTGGCATCCGTGGTGTCATTGGTGCCATTGATGGGTGTCATATAAGGGTGCAGAAGCCACCAGTGCGAGGTGTAGACTACTTGAACAGAAAGTCATTCTTCTCCGTCCTGCTCCAGGGGATTGTAGATGACAGAGGCCGATTCTTGGACATCTATGCTGGACCCCCTGGAAGGGTGCATGACGCCAGGATGTTGAGGCAGTCTTCCTTCTTTGAATCATGGCAGGAGAAAATGGCTGGTTACAGCTTACTGGGAGACAGTGCATACATCGGGCAAGATTTTCAATTTGTTGTAACCCCTCAGCGCGACAATGGAACCTTAACTTGTGAGGAACAACTTCAGAACAACAAGATCAGTCGTGGTAGGGTGGTTGTTGAACAGGCTTTTGGAAGAATCAAGTGCATGTGGAGACATCTCCGAGATCTTCAGAACACCAACATCAACACTGTGGTGATGATCATAGCAGCAACCTGTTTTTTGCACAACATGATGATCGATGCAGCTGACATATGCCAACTACACCCCCAGGGCTGCCCAAGAGAGGATGATGACAACCAATAGACAGAATCAGAATAGCTTTATTTGTCATTGACCGGCGTCCCGGTGCAACAAAACACAGAAAAAAACTTTGTCTTGTTATGTTTTGAATTATTTTGTTAATTGTAGTGTGCCTGTATTACAGCAGCATTATTTTATTAAAGTGTGTTTTCTCTGCTCCACACTGAAGTATTTATTCTGGGCTTTCAATAAGGTAACTAAGATGAGGCTGTTGTCATTGGTAATGTAGAACAGACTTGGACACAATATTAGAAGCAAAACTATTTATTAAAGAACAAAAAGGTAATCAAGACAGTTAAAAATAGTCTGAACACAAATAGTAACCATTAATGGAAGTATTGCAGAAATCCTCATAAAACAAACAAAAAACAACACAGATTTCAAGAACATTTTCTTATTGCACTGCAAACATGTTTAATAAAAACAGTACACATGAATATAAAGTGGCTGTTTATGTGCAAACTTCCCAAAACTTTAAAAGTTTCAAAAAGCTACTTCTTTTCAATGAGTCTGTTCATTGCAGCCTCAAAGCGTTCCA
>SSNS01001168.1:8083-27379 GCA_006937985.1 Aphyosemion australe
GTCCATTGGCTGTGTGTCATCAGGAGACACGGAGATGTATAACTGTGTATCATCAGCATAACTGTGAAAGTTCACTCCATGTCTCCTGATGTAAAGGTTAAAAAGCA
The DNA here is from genome assembly GCA_006937985.1 of Aphyosemion australe. Classification (NCBI taxonomy): domain Eukaryota; kingdom Metazoa; phylum Chordata; class Actinopteri; order Cyprinodontiformes; family Nothobranchiidae; genus Aphyosemion; species Aphyosemion australe. Next base: position 8,191 of record SSNS01001168.1, read on the forward strand.
CTGGGCCTAAAATTGAACCCTGGGGCACACCACATGTGATCTCATGGACCCTAGAGGAACAGGTATCTAAACTCACCATAAAAGTCCTGTCTGTGAGATATGAGGTGAACCATCTGTGGACAGCACCAGAGAGGCCGATCTGTTTTAAATGGGTTAAAAGAATAGTGTGGTCTACTGTGTCAAAGGCAGCACTTAGATCCAGTAGAACCAACACTGTCACCCTCTGTGCATCGTAGTTTATCCTAAAATCATTTAAAATCTTCAAAAGGGCCATCTCTGTGCTGTGGTTCACCCTGAAACCAGACTGAAATTTCTCTAGGACATTATGAGCATTAATAAAATCATTTAATTGAATTAAAACAAGCTTTTCTAAAAGTTTGCTTAAAAATGGTAAATTAGATACTGGTCGATAATTATTTAAATCACTAAAATCTAAATTGCTCTTTTTCATCAGGGGCCTCACCACCGCCCCTTTAAAGGCGGCAGGAAAGACCCTTGTCTGAAGTGAGCAATTCATCACGTTTAAAATCTCATCCCTAAATGGAATCTCATCCAGAACACATGTGGTGGGCCTCACTGAGGAGAAAACTTTGTCAAGGCTCTCAGCTTCTACCAGGACAAAACTGTCCAGCGTTTCCTCTGGTAAAGACACACTCTCAGATTTATCTAAAACCACGTTACTAGAAGATAAAATGTTACGTCTGATGGTGTCAACTTTTCCCCCGAATTGGTCTGCAGGGTCTTTATTGCAGTATTGTAGGCTTTGAGAAGTTCTGTATATATTTGATGATTTATTGTTAATTTATTTTTTCTCCATTTTCTCTCCGCCACCCTGCAACTCCTCTTTAATCTTCTGATGTTTTCATTCCTCCATGGCGATGAAGTTTTACTGTATATGTGTTTGACTAGGTGGAGCTAGTTTGGCAAGAGCATATTGAAGTCGTTGACAATACAATCACAGGGGGCGGGTTGATAAACAGGCGGGATCTTTCTAAAAGCTTCAAGAAAACCAGCAGCCACTCAGGGGTGAGATGACGTTTCCTCACAGTTCTCATAGAGGGCTCCCGCTGGATAAAACTAGCAATGCTAAAAAACACACAGTAGTGGTCAGAGATGGCTAAGTCAACAACAGAGGACACACTGGTGGACAGGCCATGTGTGATGACCAAGTACATGTTGGCTAAAATCCATGACATTCAAAATATTTAAAAACTCCGCTACTAATGGATCTGAAATATTGTCTAAATGCAAGTTAAAATCCCCAGCTAAAATGATCCTTTCATAGGAGTTGTGAAGAAGTGCTAAAAACTCTGAAAATTCACAGATAAAAAGTGCACTCTGCTTAGGAGGCCTATATACAGTAACACATAAAATTTGAGGGTTACTAAAAACAGCTGCAGTGTATTCAAAAGTACTAAAACTATCAAATAAAACGGGTTTGGCAGAAAGAGTTGATGAACTTTTAAAAGCTGTGCCGCCTCCTTTTCTGGTACTCCTTATTGAATAAGTGAAAGTAAAGTTTGGTGGGGAGGCCTCTGTGTGATGCTGATCTGAAGAAAGCAGGACGTGGGTCATTCGAGGAGAAGATGGCCACAGTGAGAGAAACCACCTTGTATGTCGTCAAGTGGTTTGACAACCGTTCTGTAACCCTTTTGAGTGACCACATGGGATCCAACCCTATGACCGAGGTTGAGAGGTGGGATCGCAAGCAGAAGAAAAACATCATAGTCCCCTGCCCTGCAGTAGTGAAATATATAACAAGAACATTGGTGGAGTGGACCTGCTTGACTCACTGATTGCACTCTACCACATCAGAATTAGATCAAGCAAATGGTACCACCGGCTGATGTTTCACTTCCTGGACATGATCATTGTTGCCACCTGGCTGATCTACAGAAGAGACTGTGAAGGCACTAGTATTGAGCAGAAAGACCAAATGAGTTTATATACCTTGATTACCTTCAAGTCACACATTGCAGAGGGCCTCTGCATGTGTGGTAAGAACCTGGAGAAGAGAGGTCGCCCTAGCCAGTCCATTGCTGGAGCATATGAGAAGAAGAGAAAAAATAGATGCACAGCTCCGATTCCAGTCCAAGATGTCCACCTGGATCAAACAGACCACTGGCTGATCATGACAGGGAACAAGGGATGATGCAGAGTTCCAGAGTGCAGTGGTACACCAAAAGCAATGTGCCGCAAATGCAATGTGCACCTTTGCTTCACTCCCGACCACAACTGCTTTGCTGAAATTTCATACTGAATGAACAAGATAAATCATCGAGAGATGATTGATGAAATGTTAGTAGTACTGTATTTTGATGTTTCACTGTTCAATGAAATGTTAACATTGGTCATTTGTTGCTTGTTTATCTGTTTGTGCTGTCTGTGTTAATAAAAGCTCATCATAGAATACCTTGGTGTTTTACTACCCTTGTTGCACAATGTTGCCTTGAAGCAACAAATCAAAATCTGTCTTTTGGGGGGTTGGGGGTCAAATTTTCTTATTGCTGTATTATAAGGGACCCGAAAGCTCCCCCAAAGGTGGGTGAAATATTTTTTCCCCATAAGATTAAAAAGTCATGCAATGCCATTTTAGCATTAAATGTGTTCTCATTTTTAAATTAATGATGTAATGAAATTATATATTTATGATGGTAAATACAGTGCACTAGGCTTGTATAATGTTGCAGTTTTGCTTTCTTGAAAGGTTACTACATCATGTGAATTATTGCAATTGTGGATACAGGTTTAGGAATTTTATAAATTCATACTTCATCCTACTTCCTTTCGAACTTTTTATATGTTAGTATATGTTGTAATTGATGCATATGACAAATAATGTTGCTTGTCTTGAATAAGTATAAGATGTATTATTGTATTGTATATCTTTTCTTTTTTAAATTTGTTCGAACTAAACTAAATTTGATTTCCATGTTCTTCCAGCATTGAAAGGTGTCCTGTTATGAATGTTATGTTTGCTTACAGAGCTTACAGCTGTCTCATTACAAATGCCTGGCATCTTGGCACGGAGCCACTACCTTCTGATGAATAGACCAGAACATGCAATGCAAACAAATACAGATCTGCTAAAAAAAGGGGGCCCTGAAACACAGTTGGAATTTAAATCCTCCCAAGGGAGTCATCAATTGTTAATTAAATGTCTAAAATAAACTGCTGTTCATTGAAAATTTACACCAATACACCACAATATGGAAACCACTGACGGGTGAAATGAAAATCATGGATTGTTTCATGATGCAAATTTTAGCTGAGAAATGAGCAAATTTGTAGAATTTTCTTTGGCATTTTTCATGAGAGTGTGGACTGAAACGTGGCAAAATGTCCAGACCTGGCTTCAAAACTCCTGAATTTCCCTGGGTTGTGCCAGAACAAGTTCACCCCACCGAGGCAGCCATCTATGGATTCAAATGACTCACTGCCAATATTGTAGCTTTGGACACCATCAGAGGTACATCCAGGCTCAGATCTGTTTTATGGCACACGGAGGACAGAAACAGAATTTGGCAGAAGGCGTCGCTGCTTTGGCTCAACACTGTATAATCAGTCAGTGGTGTGACACGTAATGACTATTTCACACATGGTGAATTTGTCACTAAGTTATTCAATGTCATCATGGATCATGAACGTTAGAAGACTCGGCTCTCTCTATTTTCACCAGAAAATTAACCCGTCTGAAAATAATTTGAGTGAAATTAAGAGAAACAAACTGCAAATTATTTTAGAAATGTGATAAATTTGAAAATATATCTCATGAGTCAGCTGTACAGTAGACGTTTTTACTATTGAATTTAACGAATATTTAATGTGCAAAAAAATCTTGTTTTAAAGTGTACTCTTCTGTATGTTGCTGCAAAAGTGTTTCTGGAACTCAGCATTTCCAAACACACATACACAGAATTTACCTGCTCATTTGCTTTTGATTTAATGTGCCAATGATTTCACAGAGAGCAGAGCAGAGTTGGGACATCGGGTGCTGAAGAGACTAAAGCAGCTCTTAAAAGTACCCACTGGTGGTTATTAGGCTATTTATTGCTCCATTTGTGGCTTTAAGGCCTTGTGATGCTCTCAGGAAATGAATTAGAAAATGCTTTGTTGGCGGGCAGGGGATTATGCAACCAGGGCCGCAGAAATAGTTTGGCTGCACAGTGAGATGAAATAATTACAAATCTTTACTTGTTTCCTGTGTCATCACAGTTTCTTTTAAAGGCTGGAGTCATGGTCTGTCTTATTCCAGTTATAGTTTCTGATCTTATTTCCTTTCTTTTTATGCAATCATTTATAATTTCTTAACTTGTAGAGTACATAAAGTGTATCAGTCTATCCATCCATCCATCCATCCATTTTCTGTAACCGCTTATCCGAGCAGGGTCGCGGAGGGCTGGTGCCTATCTCCAGCAGTCATCGGGCAAACAGGCGGGGTACACCCTGGACGGGATGCCAGTTCATCACAGGGCAACACAGAGACACACAGGACAAACAACCACACACACCTAAGGACAATTTAGAGAGACCAATCAACCTGACAGTCATGTTTTTGGACTGTGGGAGGAAGCCGGAGTACCCGGAGAGAACCCACGCAGGCACAAGGAGAACATGCAAACTCCATGCAGAAAGACCCCAGGCCGGGATGTGAACCCAGAACCTTCTTGCTGCAAGGCAACTGCGCTAACCACTGCGCCACTGTGCAGCCCCGTAGCAGTCTATCAAGATTACTAAATCATGAACACACATTTTCTATAATAGACAATTTCCTATTCAAGAGTGTGTGAACGTCTGGACTCAGATCTAGCCAAGCTGAGCCAAACAGTGCTAGATTTGTAGAGGTATAAATGGAGGCCTGCATTTACCAAAATGTTTTTTTAAAGACACATGACTTCTTTTCTTAAAGGTGTTGAACATTTGTTTAATCAACACATTTCCAGTGGTCTCTAGTAGGAACGACTGCCTTGTAAATATACTCTGGAGATGAAAAACACTGGTGCACCATTTTCAGGAACTAGAAGTGAGCAACATCACAGCTGAGCTTCAATGGCAGGTTTTGGAGTCTTATTTCCTGATATCTGGACATCTCGCCTCTGATTGGCTAACAGCAATGCGACTCTACCATAGACTCTGTTCTGCAACGTTAATGTTTTATCTCCACAAATAACACAAGCCTGGAGGAGTTCTAGTGGTAAAGTTGCTAATGCTAACGGTTAGCTTCTACTGTAGTCAAGACGTTCTCCACTGTTTTATGGATGCTAAACCAACAACAGCCTTCCCTGTTTTGAGTCAAGATGGGTGAGTCCATGAATGTTAAGTGACAGTGTGACGTAGATCTGTCAGGATTTCCTAATCCTAGAGTTTCACCGTCAATTTTCTATCAGAAGCTAATGCAGGAGATAGGCGTAGGAGACTATTTTCATGTTCAGCCTGCATGAAAAACAGAGTGACCCATTATAGTCAGAAATAATCATTAAAAATTGTTTTTCAGTGTTCCACACTTTAAAGCAGCATTCCGCAACTTTGCAGTTATGGTCTCTGTCGCCCTCTAGAGGCTTGCTGCGTAACATCACTGTCGTGACATTAAATTTCTCTCTCGGGCATAAGAGGCATGATTACATTCCTAATGTCAGGCAAAACAATAAATTGAAATGTAATTCTTTCCTGTTTCCTACATTTATTTAGGCTCATTTTCCTAAGGAATAACTTCAAGCCTCTTTAAAATTTGCTTTTCTCAACAAACATTGAACATGAAAGGTTATTTTGATCATGAGTCATTTAACATACAAAAAATTAAAAAAAATTCTTCCATGGAGCAATACGTCAGCTTCTGGTCCTAGACTCATACTCATCCCAGACCTCAGCTTAACCTTCTGCACAGTTGTACATGATTTCAAATTAGAAACCTGGTTTTCATTCAGATCACTCTGTAAGTGGGGTCTATATGTAATTTGACGGCAGGGCATGACAAGAGTTTAAAAAGAAAATTGCGGCACCATTTTCTGCTGATTTCATCCTGAGTGAAGCATTTCAATCTACATAATGTCCTTATCACATGGTGCCACAGGGGCAGCTTGTCTCCCTTTCTTTCCTTTCGTTTACTGTTCCTCTCTGCCGTCTCACGTGTCCTGATCCTCCATTGCATTTTTCACAGTCCATGTTTCCTTTCTCAGGTTTTTCCCACTTTAATCACTCAGAGAATGAATATACACTCACCGGCCACTTTATTGGGTACACCTGTCCAACTGCTCGTTGACGCAAATGACCAATTAGCCAATCACATGTGGCAACTCAATGCATTTAGGCATGATTACATAGTCAAGACGATGTGCTGCAGTTCAAACCGAGCTTCAGAACGGGGAATATATATATATATATATGATGGGGTTTTATGACTGTTGACCTATGCTAGGGTTGACCTTTGTCAATGACTCTGTTCTTAAATTTTGTGGACAGAATCCCTTGGCACGGCCATTGGATGGAAGGTCTTTGGTTAGATGACCTCAGATTGAATCACAGCTTTTTGTGGAAGGTGTAGTCTTGTTGATGTGTGAAGCAGCTGGCACAAGGATTAGCACTGATCAGATGAGTCAAGAGAGCCTGTTGGTTTACATCTACATCACATCCTTCAGCTATGGTCATAAACTGTAGATAATTTTATGAATGCATGTCAACTTCCTTAGCAGAGTGACTGGACTCAGCTTCAGGAGAAGCTCAAAACAGAGTCACTGCTCCTCTTAATCAAAAAGAGTCCAGTGATTTGGTCTGGGTGCCTTCTATGAGAGGTTTTTCAGACATGTGTTACTAGTGAGGAACCTTAAAGCAGACCCAGAACTCACTGGAGAGATTCTATCTCATAGCTGGCCCAAGACCACCTTGGAGAGCTGGGCTGGTTTTTAAAAACATAAAAAAAAATTAATTGTAGCGCTTGGTCACAGTATTTGTTTTGTGCAATTTTTTTTTTTTATCAGGATTTGAAAACCAAAAATATTTAGGATCCTAGAATCTGAAAGGTGTAGGTATCTACTGAAATCAAACAAAAGTATTTTGTATTTATTTCTGTGCACATCAGACTAGCCATCATGTGAAAAAAACTGAATGAAATACTTGATATTTTCAGCTTGTTACACCCCTCTGAGAATTTCAGATTTTTTCCCCCATTAAAAACAGCCATTTAAAACCCTTCACCAAACAGGCAGGATCCCCAGTGGTGATCTCCCTCAAACCTCACAAGCAGACCTTTTGTCTGCACTCACAGGTGCAGCCAGCTGGTGCGATTAGGACCTGCACCACCCCAGCTTGGGAAGTGAGGGTGCAGAGGACTGTAACAATCATTCTTTGAATTACATTTTAAGTTTGTGGTTGTAGAGAAAAAAATCAAAAAATTAAAACTTTCACAGACTTAGAATTTTTTTATTAGGCAAAGTCAAATGTGTGTTCCAAGTGTATCTCACATCCCAAATCTGGAAGCTGCTACAGGAAAAAAAAAGAAAAAGAAAACAACTTTGAGGATTTTAGTAGAATCATTCTCGTAAAAGGAAAAATTTGGCAAATATTATTTAGACAACCCAGCTGAAATTTGGTCCTGAACTACGATCATAAGCCAGGACTATATAGACATGCAGAAGAAGCAGATTCCCCAAGGAAGAAAATGATCAAGTTTTTCTTTTTCTTTTAGAAGTAGGCCATCCTGCACAAATCCTCGAGAGTGGTCCTCCTCTTAATGATGGCAGGTGCTTATGTGTCTACCTGGATTACTGTGCTACCATCAGTAAAAACGGAGCAGCTTGTAATGAAATCCGATGGTTTCTTTGTTGGCTGCACAGAAGATTTCAACTCCCATTGGCAAGTCGGCCTTTTAATGATCCAGCTTATGGGAGGAATTACATATAAACTAATCAACAGTGATGTGAGAGGAGGAGAAAGTCATGACAGATAAATTGGAGAACAAATGTTACAGCTAATGTAGCTATAGCAAGCACCTTCAATGGAACTGTTGGAAATCTGTTACATACTGGAAGACGCAAGGCATGATGAACGCAATGATCTGTCTGATGTCAGAATGACTGAATGCAAAAATAAGATGATCTCTGGAGATCGTCTTTGCATTGAGTAAAGTAGCACCAGTGTCACTGTTTACTAGCACATTAGTTCTCTTTATTTGTCATTGTTGTAGATGATGTACTCCAACTTTAAATTTACAGTAGTGTGGATTGTTCACTGAGATTTCTTACACATTCATCATATTTATGCTGCATCAACAGGTGTTACGGCCCCAGGCCTGTTCCTTTGGCTCATGTGAGTGTGTGTTTTAGGTCCCCCAAGTGAAAGGTGTTAATTAGAAGCTAGAGGCAGCTGGACGGAAACGTCTTTTAAGATTAACTTCATACTGCGTGCTCCCTTGTGTCCAATTCCTTTTCCCTTAAGCAGACTTGTATTTTTGTTCCAATTTTTCTTTTGATTAAATTTATCATAAACTAAAAATTTTCTAGTTGATTTCCTGACACATTTGGGGGCTCGTCCAGGATCTGTACACAGCTGTACAACACAAAGGAAGTGAACATGATTTGACTTCTGGACAGAAGTCAACTTTTCACCATTTCCACCACATAACCACTGAGTTTCACTTGTGAACATTTCATATTTTTTACTTTTCAGTCTGCAAGTGGTTGTTTATATTTATTTTTATCATCACTAATGATTGACCGCTTATGGGCTTTGTGTGAGTGATATGTAGATCTGGAGAGCCAGTGACCACGATATAAAGTTATATTTTATTTGTTCATGGCCCTTATTTGTGTTTTTTGCTGCTGCCTTCTGCACAACCCTTGTGATCAGTCCCATAATTAGTAAGTATGTTTGGCGAAATACAACCTGAACAACATCACTGCACTACAAAAAGCAAATCAATACTTAATAGTTTGCTGGAAATGTAGTAAGTTGTTTTTGCAAATGTGATCTATAACTGCTGTGGAAATAACTGCATTGATATTGACAGGTTGGAAAATGTTCTAACTGAATAGAGTCCAAATGCAAATAAAAGACTGCAAAAACTGCTGATTTAACCAAGACTTGCTATTTATTAATGGAGGGTAAAACTTGTGTGTTTATTTTTCCCAGTTTTGTTTAGTTAGCAGCTGAAAACGTTAGTTTCAGTGGTCATCAGCCTAAATTACTATGAGCAGATGTAATTGGGCAGCTTCACAACTAAATAGAAACATTGATTTTTCTGGGAAATGCTGTCCCTTTCAGTATAATTACTTAGCCAATTGGTTTGTATGCAGTAAAAAAAAGGCAGGTAGTGTTCAAAGAATTTACTGATCTTCAACAATTTTCTTAAATCAAAGTTTTTAGATCTCAAAACAACCCTGAGGATGTGCCTCTCTGCTCCTCAAACTTAAAGGTATCAGTTCTTTGCTATGTGCTTACAAATATTCTCAGATCTGATAAAAATAGTTCACGGTTTGCAGTTATTGACACAGTTCACAGTTCGCCAGCAGATGCCAATTAATATTTTTTCAGAATAATTTTGTTTGAAGATGGGGGTTGAGGGATTTACCCAGATTTCTAGAGGCGTAGTATTGTTCGAGCTGTCAGCGGAGGTACTCCGGATATTTGGGTTAAGAGCCGGATGTCAAGAATAACAGGGAATTCTGTGCGAGAAGAGACTGCTTTGAGATCAAAAAGCTGCAGTGTCCTGTAAAGTTTGGTTTCCTGCCCACAGCTCCCAGCAGGCTTCAGGAGATTGACAGGGAATGGTTATTGAGTAATAGGTCCCTTGTACGGAATAGTATGTGTCAGACGACTGAAGCAAAGCTGATGAAGTGTAAGCACCTGGTAGTGCAAGTCTCATGCAGAGGCAGGGTGGTGATAATAAACAACTTGGCAGCTGTCTGCCCATGACATCATGCTTAATGGGCCTTGCAACCTTCTGGCAGAGACTCAGAAGAAGTTTCTGGTCTGAGCTTCTTTGCCTAACCCGACTTGAGAAGTCAGGTGGCAGCATTCCAGGCTCTGCCAGCAGAGACCATGAGTGCCAATGAGCTGCAGCCTGGACAGTAAAAGATACTACAGAGGCCAGTCTATCATCAGACTCCCAGTTTTTCCTAATGAAGCAGTGTGAGCTCAACACCACATATCTCTTCGCTACATCTGTCCCGTCATGTGGCTGGAATGAGTTAAATGAGATTTTTGTCATAATAATAACGCTGAATTCCTTATTCTTAGCCCTCCGAGGTGCTGTGAGCTCTGGAAGACACAGTGTGCATGTATAGGCTGGGTGTGGGAATGCAACTGGAGTTGCTTATAGGCAAGGTATTAACAAGACCCGGGAGCTGAGAGGGTTTTGGCTGTCATTTACTCAGCGAGGAGCCTGAGGCAGTTTTAAAGTGCTGCATGTAATAGAAACCTTCCAATGGTGTTTGTTTATGTCAGATGTGGGTTTATAGATGGTCACTTGGTCGATTCAATCAGCAACTCATAACAGTCATCGAGCACTCTGCATTTATCTGAATATAAAACAAGAATTTTAAAATGCTCACTAGCCACTTTATTAGGTATAATTGTTCAATTGCTTGTTACTGTAAATAGCTAATGAGCAAATAACATCAAGTCATCAAGTCAGTTTTCACAAGCATTCAGACATGGTGAAGATGACAGAGTTCAATTTGAGGATCAGAATAGAGAAGAAAGGAGATTTGAGTGTAATTGCACGTGGTATGTTTTTTTTTTTTTTTTTAATCTAATGAGCTTGTCAGATCATTACACTACTGGGATTTTAACCCACACAACCAACACTAAGGTATACAGAATACAACCACTTGCCACAATCAAAGTTAACAGAATATCTTGGAACCACAGCATGTTGACCCTTGAAGCAGATGGACTCCAGCAGCAGAAGACCAAGATGTCTCTCCTGTCAGCTAAGAACATAAAACTGAGGCTACAATTCACACAGGATCACCAGAACTGGACCAGAAGAGACTGGATGCATGTCCCGTAGTCTGATGAGTCTGGATTTCAGCAGCAACATTCAGATGGTCAGAATTTGGTGTCGCCAACAGAAAAGCATGAATCCATTCTGCCTTGCATCAATTCTTCAGGCTGCTGCTGGTGGTTTAATGGTGAGGGGGAGATGTTCTGGTCCCACTTTGGACCCCTTAGTACCACCTGAGCCTATCTGAGTATTGTTGCTGACCATTTCCATCCCTTTATTATAACCAGCCATCATCTTCTGATGGCTATTTCTAGCAGGATAAAGCACCATGTCACAAAGATCAGATCATCTCTAACTGGTTTCTAGAGCATGACCATGAGTTCACTGTACTCCACCGACCTTCACAGTCACCAGATCTCAGTCCAGTCCAGAACCTTTAGGATGTGGTGGAACAGGAGATTCTCATCATGGATGTAGCTGTGTGATGCTGTCATGTCATGGACCAGAACCTCTGAGGAATGTTTCCAACTCCTTGTTGAATCTCACATGAAGAAATAAGACCATTATGAAGAAAAAATGGATCCAACCCAGTCTTACTAAGGTGTACCTAATAAAGTGGCCGATGACATTTTTTCTGAAGGATATCACATTTTATTTTATATTTACTAGATGAGTAGTAAAACATCATGCACATTACCCTAAAAAAATATGGGGGTAAATTTTAAACAAAGCATTAAATCAACAATTAAAAGCAATCAGTTCCTATTTCTTCAACTTAATGAAATTTACAGATTTCACCAAAATTCTGAAAACCACAGAACATCGAGTTATTGACATGCAGCTGTAGTTTCTGGGGAAACTTGCTGGATCAAGAGAATTTGGTCACGTCTGGCTTCAGAGAGATTACATTTTTCACTTTTTCTTTATTTTCCAAAAACAGTGTCATCATCATAACATCATGGCTTTTGACAGCTCCCAGGCACCCTCGTGTTCAGGACTAAACCACAGCCCTTATTGCTCTTCTGTGCACATACTCGAATATAAACCCCCGAAAAATTAATTCACAGAGAAAAAAAAAATTCTATTACACTACTTTTCCCACACAAACCCAAAGACACATAACACACGTGCTTAAAGAGGAAACGTAGACAATGATGCAACCGTTGTGTAATGTTCAGAGATGAAAATTCAAAAGAGTGACAAACTTCTGTCAGTCTCTTGTAGAAGATTATAATCTATTTCTCAGTCTATATTTGACTCTGTGTGTGTGTGTGTGTGTGTGTGTTTTGTTGGAGGCTGTGACAAAAACCACAAAGCAATTGTGTTAATTTAGCAGATATATATATATATATATATATATATATATATATATATATATATATATATATTCAAGACACTAGAAAAAACACACGTCATACTACAACTTCTACTACTACTACTACTACTACTACTACTACTAACAATAATAATAATAATAATACAAGTTTTAAGTAGCCATTGAAACCACATATTGCTGTAGAATTGAACAGTGCTTATCAATCACTCGCTTCTTATGTGTGGAGATAAAAAAATAATAAAAGATGTCTTGTTAAAAAACAAATATTCAATCTAGCATACCCTGGAATTTTAAACATTTTTTATTAGGAAATGGGTCCTGATGTCCCCCCAAGGCACTTTACAATACAGTCATTCACCCATGAACACACACATTCACACACTGGTGGTGGTAAGCTACCCACAGCTGCCCTGGGGCGCACTGACAGAGGCGAGGCTGCCGTTCACTTGTGCCACCGGCCCCTCTGACCACCACCAGTAGGCAAGGTGGGTGAAGCGTCTTGCTCAAGGACACAACAGCTGTGACAGACTGAGCGGGGCACGAGTGATGGCACTTATTGACTGGTGGCATAAAACACAAAAGGAGCATTTTTGATTGTACAAAAACGAAAGAGCAAGCTACAAACAGTTAAAATTATTCAAAAAATAGTTTAAACAGACAACTACGTTTAATTCAAATGTATTCACCTACCTGATGTCTTATGTAAAAAGATTTTATTAAAGCTTTTTATTGGACACGGGTTTTGGTGTGATTAGCCACCACATCAAAAATGACAAAAAGGCAGCTGTTACTCTGTTGGACTTACAGATTTTGAGCTACAAACTGATGTATTTTTTAGCTCAAAGTCATTCATAACATTCTCTATATGATAAAAGATCTGATGGGGTCTTTCTATCAAATTTTGCCATTAGGTCAAACTTTTGTCATTGGAGCCAATCCTATTTGTCTTAACAAAGGTGAAATCAATAGACAAACATTATTAACGTTTTCAGCAAGGTAAAGCACACAGGGATGTAAGTCAGTCATTTTTACAGCTACTAAGCTAGAGTTTGGTGTTGTAGTTGGTATCAATACACATGCAATGATCTGTACCATCTTTGCTTAAAGCTTTCATTCACCAGTTATTTCAGTATTTGCTGTGGCCTCCAGCATGAATGAATGCACTTTGAGTCGTTCTCTGTGGTAAAAAAGCTCTGGTGCTCCTGTTTCAGGAAGTAGAAGTTAGCTGGCAGAGTGGAGGTCAGAAAACTACAGGATTCATTAGTATTAGTATTCATGATATTCGAACATCTGGCCTGTGATTGGCTAACAACAACTCTAACACTGACTCTGTTTGCTCTGCGACATTGATATTTTATCTCCACAAATAACACAAGCCTGAAGGAGTTCCGCCATGTTGTGGAGTTGCTAATGCTAACGGTTAGCTTCTACTAGCCAAGAAGTGCTCTGCTCTCTCCAGGACGCTAAATCAACAACAGTCTTCCCCGTCGCGAGCCAAGATGGCTGAGTCCATGAATGCAAATTTACAGTGTGACGTAGATCTGTAAATTTACCTGTCTATTTTCTATCAGAAGCTAATGCAGGAAATAGGGGTGGAAGACTTTTTCACCTTCAGCCTGCATGTTAAACTCAGAGTGATTTCATATTTCAAAAATAATAATTAAAAAATGGTTTCTCAGTGAACTTGCTCTTTAAAATCTACTGCATTAACCATTTCAGTCAGTCACGTTTATCTCCAAATATCTCAGGAGCCATTTAACAAATTTAATGAAAATCTTGGAAGAGAATCACTTGGCATCTACCCCTGCTTAACTTTTGTCTACATTGCCGAAACACCTAACTGACTTTAGAAAATAAAAGCATGGCCATAACCCAGTCAGTCTTACAGATATTGGTTTCACTTGGTAGTAGCTGACTAATTTATGACACACATACTCCTTCATTTCTCAACATAAGGCCGTAAAAACTTTGACATGAATGTTCGCTGGTGATGCGCATTTTTCAAGGCTTTTTGTATCACACAAACGCTGACATATTGTATGTATAGAATCGAAACATTCTGTATTTTGTAGGTTTCTGACTTTGATCATGTCTCAACCAACTCAAAAAAAATATCCTGATCTTGCTGAACTAGTGAAACGATGTGTTTCTAAGTCGTTTAAGCGCAGCTGCACTACAGGCAAGAAACTGACATTTACTATTCAGTCACTGAAACTTTCACTTGTTTGTGAATTTAAAATCAGCTGTACAGTAGGCTGGATGAGTCACTGTTTCCAAAAATACTTCAAAGTGGTGGTTTTCTCAGCAATAATGTTAAAGGGGGGAAACACACACACACACACACACACACACACACATGAAACACAGGAAGGATATGGTTTTTGTGACAACAGCCCTGTGTGGGTTTCTGACTATCTGCAACCATATTTGTTCCTGTCTGTTATTACTATACAGCCTTATCTATATTTTCACACTCTGTTATCTCCACTCCAGCTGCATCTTTATTTTTCCTTGCCACTTATCTTTCCTTCTCAGTGTCCTTCGTTCAGGTTTATTATTGATTTGGTTTTACACTATGCTCTCATACTTAGCCCAGTTGGGTGGTACAGTCTGGCTTATAAAGCAGGGAAATGTCAGGTACCGTTGGGAAGCTGAGATTAGAGCTCTGAGGTTGACCCGTCTCTCTTTGTGTCCTCTCTCCTTTCCCTCCATCACTTCTCCTATGACCTTGTGCCCGTCTTTGCTGTCTCCTCCTGTTGTTGCTTAGCCTCTCATCTCTTTCTTCCTAATCCTCTGGAGTGCTGGTTTTACTAAACCATATTAGCTCAGGGATCATCTCTGACTTGTTGAATTAAAATGCAGCTGAGGTCTAAGTCGTTTCTGTCAAGTTAAACCTTCAATCTATGGAGGAGTTCAGCTTTCTTATGTGACGATGTGACACTTTGGGTCTGCTGTGTCAAAAATGTCATTAGTCTGCTATTTTATATGGTAAATCTAATGGTAATATATGTACAGTAAGTATAAGAGGCTCACTCTGACAATCCAGGCTTAATTTCCCTAAAAGCGGGTCTACGAACAAAGCTAACTAGGCTGAGCTAGGTTTGTTTATAGTGTGAACAATGGCCGACTATGATCTGTTGTTTAAAGGGCTTAATAAATAAAGTTGGCTTGACAATGACCACACGTGTACTACAAGGATTGTGTTGCATTCTGGGATGCCAGACATCACAGGGACATGAGTAGCAACTGAAAAGCTAGCCAAAAGAGCTCAAGGGTGACAAAAAACAAAATATGATATCTCAGTTATATTTGTGCAGATGGCTAGAGCTCTGAATAATGAAAATACTGACATTTCCATTCAAATTGATGTTGTTTTGTTGAAGCTAGAACACTTTTGTCATCAGCACAGGGCGTACAATGAGCCTTAATATTATCATCTTTTAGCTGACACAAACTGAAAATAGGTAACACTAACCCTAACCCCCCAACCAGGGTTTCTGCTAAGGAAAATGACAAATATGTTAACACAGTTACTTGAATGAGTTACTTTAATCTGATTACTAGTTTGGAAATAGTAACACATTACTTATTACTGAAAATAGTCATATCAAAATTAAAGGTTAAGAAAAAGGCTGTAGCTATTAAAATACAGGAGTCTGTAGGCCATACATTTTTCATTTGTACTGATGTCTATATGATATCCTGAGCTACTCTGACCTGACGTATTTAATTCTTAATTTTTATCTTTTATTTCAACAGAAAATATGATCATAGCAGTCATCAGTCTGGGCTTTAGCCTTATTTTCAGAGAATTGTAACGAGTTTCATGCATTAGCGGTCAGTTTATTTGAATACATTTATAAAATAGCAATAAAAACACTAATAAAATATTAACTTTAATTTATTTTAAATATACATGTATAACAAAATCTCTTATAAAAATATGCAGTCCTGTAAAATGTTGTATCTCATTTGTAAATTGAATTATTCTTTAATTTGCCATTATAGTTGGACCAAAATTTCCATCTGAGAAGAATTGGTTTTATTGTTTTTAATGTAATGTTGCTTTGAAAGTGCCATGACAAATCATGACAGACTAGCATGTATTAATGCTCTTCTCAGTACAAAAATTATTTATCCATTCATTGTAAAAGATGCATGAAATACAAAATCTTGTGACATAATATTTTGCAATATCACAGTCCTTGGCATATTGTGATACATTCCCCGAATATTAAAATGTTAATTTCAGGTGATCTTTCCAAGCTCCACTCTCCAATGTGTAAAATAATATATTAGAAACACTAAAAAGCTGGGACCAAACAGTCAAGACAGTACGTATTTTAACCCTTTAAAGGATAAAATATGAAATGATAATCATTAAAATATCTTATTTTTCATATTGTGTTAATGTAATATAAATATAACAACTATATAATAATCTACTTTCTTATGTTATGTAATTGTTATGAAACAATATAACAGTGATAAAAAAAATAAAATTGGCCCATTCCCTGTAGATTCTCCACTAGAGGGCAGTATACATGTATAGGAATGGATGTGGCAGGTTTTTCGGATTACAGTACTAATCATGATACTCAATTTGGATGCTTTAAAGGCACACTTGGCAGTTTTGGCTTGCTTTTAGCACCCCCTAGTGTCCGTTAGTGAAACCAAAAGTGAAACTTATCTTCTCGCTGTGCGTTTGTCTTTTTAACACCTTAATCTAACGGCTGAAATGTCTCCTCAGCCTTCATTAGTGTCTACAGGAGCGGTTCATCACTAAATCAAACAAATCAGCTGTGTTCATGACCTAAAACATGCAGGAAACATGCTGGAAGCAGACTGCAGCACCAGGTATGTCAGCTCCACTTTACTAAGTCCAGCAGGTGGCGACCTGCCACTCTGAAGTTGCAAATGCGGTATTCTGGACACAGGGCAGTGGGGGTCTGAGTGACATTTCATTAACCCTGAAAAGGGTCATTTTAGCACATACTGGTTCAAGAACATCATTTAAAAATATGAAAAAGTTTCATAATATGGCTTTAAGGCCAGAAGTGGTTTGACGAGACTTTGTGACAATAGTCTAATAGAGGTTAAAACAATGAAAACTGAACATAAATTAACTGTTTAATAACTGCGCTCCTTGAATAAAATTTTATTATAATGACACATTTAGGTTGTAATTGAGCAAAATACTGGTTTTAGAGCTTTTTTCCCCATTTTCAATGAATTTCACACACAACACCCTCCCTGAAAAGCCCTTGCCAATCATTTATACACAAGAGAGAGCTTTCAGTACATTTTACTGATTGTTTCAGTTTTTTTAGAAATTAAATGGACTTTATCTGTCATTTGCAATAAGAAGATAAACATTTCAAAACTCAGAAGCTCATCCTGCATGCCAACTTAAAAAAATGTATTGTAAATGATCTGATTATGTAAATAATCAGTGCCCGTTTCTGTGCATATCTGTCACATTCTGGAGCTCTGTAATAAACAGGGTTTCTAAATAGTAGAAACTGCATTTAAAACTGACACCAGTGAATTATAGTTATATTAAAAAGTGATGTTTCATTTTGTGCATGCTGTTACACAAATACACACAAATAAGCAAACGATAAAAAATTTTGTCAAAGCCTTACAATTTTAAACCAAACAAGAAAAAAGAAGAGTTCACCAGGGTCATTGTTGTGTTGAAAAATGTTAGAACAGATAGAACAAAAGCCGGCTTGCTTCACATCAAAACTGCTGTCTACAGAAAGAATGAAGTATTACATAAAAAAAGAGATAAAAGAATCATTTCTCGAGGGAGTGAGCTTGTCTGGGTAATTTACATCACACTTCTTTTTACTCTGTGCCAGTTTTTCTCGAACAAAAATTATAAGGTCAGAGTCAACATAAAAAAGAAAAGCATCACAAAATACTACGTGTGCACGTCATCTTCAGTGCAGCAATTTTTAAACTCCTTAAAAGCAACGACTTTAGGGAAAATACAACAGAACCTATGAATCCAGATTCTGCTTTTTGTTTCACAACATAACCCAATAACATAAAAGTATAGTAGAATACTTGAAGTCGTGATTTTAGTCATTTAACTATGCCAGTGGTTCCCAACCTTTTTTTGCAAGGGCTCCTTTTCCTTCTGTCCAAGACAAGCCAGGGCCCCCCAACCCTAAATCCTACACGCACGCACACTAGGGCTGCCACAAACGACTATTTTAGTAGTCGACTAATCGCCAGATTTGTTGGCGATTAGTCGACTAATCGCGTCATGCATAAAGTGTAGCTTGTTGCACCAGGAAGCAGCTGCTCCACTAAACCCACCATTAGCCTCTAGTTTGAAGAGTGATAAGTTATGTCATAAAAATAAAGACAAGATAATTGCTTATCAAACAATTTTTAATCAACTTTGCAACCAGTAAATACAAATGCTGCACAGTCAAACTAAAACCAAAAATAAATTCTTGCACACAAAAATGAGTCATGGCTTGTGCTCACAAATGTATGCAGCTAAAATAAATTTAATCTACACAAGAAGACCCTTGTTCACACTGAGGAAAGTTAGCATTTCAACATGCTCAGGAGAAAGGCTAGCTCTCTTTTGAGAGCAGATGTTCCCAGCTGCAGAGAAGATACGCTCCGATGGGGTGGAAGTGGCAGGGATGCAGGGAAACGATTTGGCCAGCTTAGATAGTGTGGGGAAACGACCCTCACTTTAGCTCCACCATTTGAGAGGATCACCTCTTTTAGAAATTCCAGCTTCTCCAAAATACATCTGGACTTCCCCTCTCACAATTTGGATCCTTATGTCCTGGGCATCTTCCTCCTCATGCTCACCCTCACTGTCAGAATCAGACTGAAGGAGGGTGTCCAGAGCAGTTTTTTGAATTACACCTGAACCATCAGTCCTC
>SSNS01001168.1:29211-44896 GCA_006937985.1 Aphyosemion australe
AAAATGAAATCTGCATCTCCATAAAGCTTTTCAGCAGATGGAAGCATGAAGTGCTCCAAAATCTCCTGATAGCTAGCTGCATTGACCCTGCCCTTGATAAAACACAGTGGACCAACACCAGCAGCTGACATGGCACCCCAGACCATCACTGACTGTGGGTACTTGACACTGGACTTCAGGTATTTTGGCATTTCCCTCTGCCCAGTCTTCCTCCAGACTCTGGCACCTTGATTTCCGAATGACATGCAAAATTTGCTTTCATCCGAAAAAAGTACTTTGGACCACTGAGCAACAGGCCAGTGCTGCTTCACTGTAGCCCAGGTCAGGCGCTTCTGCCGCTGTTTCTGGTTCAAAGGTGGCTTGACCTGGGGAATGCGGCACCTGTAGCCCATTTCCTGCACACCCCTGTACACGGTGGCTCTGGATGTTTTCACTCTGGACTCAGTCCACTGCTTCCGCAGGTCCCCCAAGGTCTGGAATCGGTCCTTCTCCACAATCTTCCTCAGGGTCCGGTCACCTCTTCTCATTGTGCAGCGTTTTCTGCCACACTTCTTCCTTCCCACAGACTTCCCACTGAGGTGCCTTGATACAGCACTCTGGGAACAGCCTATTTGTTCAGAAATTTCTTTCTGTGTCTTACCCTCTTGCTTGAAAAAATGGGACCCAATGCCTCCTCGCTTGACACTCAGCACTAAGGGGTTGGATTGGGAGGTTAAACCACCAAATAGTTCCCGAGCGCGGCCACAGCTGCAGCTCACCGCTCCCCACCATGGGGATGGGTCAAATGCGGAGATGTAATTTCACCAGTGTGTGATGAATACTTGGGACTTTAACTTTTGAGGGTGTCAATGATGGCCTTCTGGACAGCAGTCAGGTCGGCAGTCTTACCCATGATTGCGGTTTTGAGTAATGAACCAGGCTGGGAGTTTTTAAAAGCCTCAGGAATCGTTTGCAGGTGTTTAGAGTTAATTAGTTGATTCAGATGATTAGGTTAATAGCTCGTTTAGAGAACCTTTTCATGATATGCTAATTTTTTGAGATAGGAATTTTGGGTTTTCATGAGCTGTATGCCAAAATCATCAATATTNNNNTTTCAACAGAAAATATGATCATAGCAGTCATCAGTCCAGGCTTTAGCCTTATTTTCAGAGAATTGTAACGAGTTTCATGCATTAGCGGTCAGTTTATTTGAATACATTTATAAAATAGCAATAAAAACACTAATAAAATATTAACTTTAATTTATTTTAAATATACATGTATAACAAAATCTCTTATAAAAATATGCAGTCCTGTAAAATGTTGTATCTCATTTGTAAATTGAATTATTCTTTAATTTGCCATTATAGCTGGACCAAAATTTCCATCTGAGAAGAATTGGTTTTATTGTTTTTAATGTAATGTTGCTTTGAAAGTGCCATGACAAATCATGACAGACTAGCATGTATTAATGCTCTTCTCAGTACAAAAATTATTTATCCATTCATTGTAAAAGATGCATGAAATACAAAATCTTGTGACATAATATTTTGCAATATCACAGTCCTTGGCATATTGTGATACATTCCCCGAATATTAAAATGTTAATTTCAGGTGATCTTGCAAAGCTCCACTCTCCAATGTGTAAAATAATATATTAGAAACACTAAAAAGCTGGGACCAAACAGTCAAGACAGTACGTATTTGAACCCTTTAAAGGATATGAAATGATAATCATTAAAATATCTTATTTTTCATATTGTGTTAATGTAATATAAATATAACAACTATATAATAATCTACTTTCTTATGTTATGTAATTGTTATGAAACAATATAACAGTGATAAAAAAAATAAAATTGGCCCATTCCCTGTAGATTCTCCACTAGAGGGCAGTATACATGTATAGGAAGGGATGTGGCAGGCTTTTTGGATTACAGTACTAATCATGTTACTCAATTTGGATGCTTTAAAGGCACACTTGGCAGTTTTGGCTTGCTTTTAGAACCCCCTAGTGTCCGTTAGTGAGAGCAAAAGTGAAACTTATCTCCTCACTGTGCATTTGTCTTTTTAACACCTTAATCTAACGGCTGAAATGTCTCCTCAGCCTTCATTAGTGTCTACAGGAGCGGTTCATCACTAAATCAAACAAATCAGCTGTGTTCATGACCTAAAACATGCAGGAAACATGCTGGAAGCAGACTGCAGCACCAGGTATGTCAGCTCCACTTTACTAAGTCCAGCAGGTGGCGACCTGCCACTCTGAAGTTGCAAATGCGGTATTCTGGACACAGGGCAGTGGGGGTCTGAGTGACATTTCATTAACCCTGAAAAGGGTCATTTTAGCACATACTGGCTCAAGAACATCATTTAAAAATATGAAAAAGTTGCATAATATGGCTTTAAGGCCAGAAGTGGTTTGACGAGACTTTGTGACAATAGTCTAATAGAGGTTAAAACAATGAAAACTGAACATAGATTAACTGTTTAATAAGTGCGCTCCTTGAATAAAATTTTATTATAATGACACATTTAGGTTGTAATTGAGCAAAATACTGGTTTTAGAGCTTTTTTCCTCATTTTCAATTAATTTCACACACAACACCCTCCCTGAAAAGCCCTTGCCAATCATTTATACACAAGAGAGAGCTTTCAGTACATTTTACTGATTGTTTCAGTTTTTTTAGAAATTAAATGGACTTTATCTGTCATTTGCAATAAGATAAACATTTCAAAACTCAGAAGCTCATCCTGCACAAATACACACAAATAAGCAAACGATAAAAAATTTTGTCAAAGCCTTACAATTTTAAACCAAACAAGAAAAAAGAAGAGTTCACCAAGGTCATTGTTGTGTTGGAAAATGTTAGAACAGATAGAACAAAAGCCGGCTTGCTTCACATCAAAACTGCTGTCTACAGAAAGAATGAAGTATTACATAAAAAAAGAGATAAAAGACCAAAAAACAGAATCATTTCTCGAGGGAGTGAGCTTGTCTGGGTAATTTACATCACACTTCTTTTTACTCTGTGCCAGTTTTTCTCGAACAAAAATTATAAGGTCAGAGTCAACATAAAAAAGAAAAGCATCACAAAATACTACGTGTGCACGTCATCTTCAGTGCAGCAATTTTTAAACTCCTTAAAAGCAACGACTTTAGGAAAAATACAACAGAACCTATGAATCCAGATTCCGCTTTTTGTTTCACAACATAACCCAATAACATAAAAGTATAGTAGAATACTTGAAGTCGTGATTTTAGTCATTTAACTATGTCAGTGGTTCCCAACCTTTTTTTTTTTGCAAGGGCTCCTTTTCCTTCTGTCCAAGACAAGCCAGGGCCCCCCAACCCTAAATCCTACACGCACGCACACTAGGGCTGCCACAAACGACTATTTTAGTAGTCGACTAATCGCCAGATTTGTTGGCGATTAGTCGACTAATCGCGTCATGCATAAAGTGTAGCTTGTTGCACCAGGAAGCAGCTGCTCCACTAAACCCACCATTAGCCTCTAGTTTGAAGAGTGATAAGTTATGTGTCATAAAAATAAAGACAAGATAATTGCTTATCAAACAATTTTTAATCAACTTTGCAACCAGTAAATACAAATGCTGCACAGTCAAATTAAAACCAAAAATAAATTCTTGCACACAAAAATGAATCATGGCTTGTGCTCACAAATGTATGCAGCTAAAATAAATTTAATCTACACAAGAAAACCCTTGTTCACACTGAGGAAAGTTAGCATTTCAACATGCTCAGGAGAAAGGCTAGCTCTCTTTTGAGAGCTGATGTTCCCAGCTGCAGAGAAGATGTGCTCCGATGGGGTAGAAGTGGCAGGGATGCAGGGAAATGATTTGGCCAGCTTAGATAGTGTGGAGAAACGACCCTCACTTTAGCTCCACCATTTGAGAGGATCACCTCTTTTAGAAATTCCAGCTTCTCCAAAAAACATCTGGACTTCCCCTCTCACAATTTGGATCCTTATGTCCTGGGCATCTTCCTCCTCATGCTCACCCTCACTGTCAGAATCAGACTGAAGGAGGGTGTCCAGAGCAGTTTTTTGAATTACACCTGAACCATCAGTCCTCTGCAGTTGTGTATGCTCATCTGTCACAGCGTTTGCTTCTTTGACAGCAAGCACTTCAACAGTCCCTTGCACTCTGATGCCATCTTCAGGAGCCAGAAACTTCAGCTTCTTGTATCTGGGGTCCAAGGCTGCTACAACAGTAAACATGCTTCCCCATCTCTGTGTTATCCCAGTTTCTGCATTTGCCATGAAAGATTTTCCTGAGCGTGTCTCTATTTATTGCCACTTTTTATAATAATTATTTTATCATATTATTACTTCTTATATTTGCTTATCTCTTATTTTTTATCTTTCTTTTTGCACCAAGTACCACAGCAATTTCCTAATGTTGTGATTTCTCGCACATATGGCAATAAAACCCTTCTGATTCTATTTGGCTGTTGTTTACAGACCGTGTCAGACCTTTAATGACCTGTGGAAGACCAGAAATAGTTGTGTACTGTTGCCCACTAAGGTAAACAGAAGCAGTCTCAAAAGGTGCCAACCCTTTCTTGAGTTCTTCAAGCAGAGCCCACTGCTCTGGTTTCAAGTCGAGGTACTGCCTCCCCCTTGGGGTCACCTCGGGATCTGAAAGAGTGGCAGTGAGAGGCCATCGCTGTTCCAGGAATCTGTCTATCATGTGAAATGTACTGTTCCATCTTGTACTGACATCTTGGATCAGTGAATTTTTCTTCACATTCATTTGCTCCTGTTTAATCTTCAGCTTTGAACTAGCCAGCTCACTTTTTTTGAAGTGCTCCACTAGCTGTCTAGCAGCACCTAATGCTCTGCTGATATTGGTTTCTTTGAGAGCAGTGTTGACTATGAGCTGGAGTGTGTGTCCAGCACACCGGATAGAGGCCCATCCATGTTTTTCTTCAAGCATTCTCATTGCTGCCACCATATTGGACCCACTGTCATGAACTACTGATTTTATTTAACAGGCAGGATTTCAAACTCTGCTAAAACCACGCCATTATACAGGTCCTTCTCAAAAAATTAGCATATTGTGATAAAGTTCATTCTTTTCTGTAATGTACTGATAAACATTAGACTTTCATATATTTTAGATTCATTACACACAACTGAAGTAGTTCAAGCCATTTATTGTTTTAATATTGATGATTTTGGCATACAGCTCATGAAAACCCAAAATTCCTATCTCAACAAATTAGCATATTCCAATAAAGGAAAAGTGTTTTTAATACAAAAAAAGCTTCAAATAATTATGTTCAGTTGTGCGCTCAATACTTGGTCGGGAATCCTTTTGCAGAAATGACTGCTTCAATGCGGCGTGGCATGGAGGCAATCAGCCTGTGGCACTGCTGAGGTGTTATGGAGGCCCAGGATGCTTCAATAGCGGCCTTAAGCTCATCCAGAGTGTTGGGTCTTGCGTCTCTCAACTTTCTCTTCACAATATCCCACAGATTCTCTATGGGGTTCAGGTCAGGAGAGTTGGCAGGCCAATTGAGCACAGTAATACCATGGTCAGTAAACCATTTATCAGTGGTTTTGGCACTGTGAGCAGGTGCCAGGTCATGCTGAAAAATGAAATCTGCATCTCCATAAAGCTTTTCAGCAGATGGAAGCATGAAGTGCTCCAAAATCTCCTGATAGCTAGCTGCATTGACCCTGCCCTTGATAAAACACAGTGGACCAACACCAGCAGCTGACATGGCACCCCAGACCATCACTGACTGTGGGTACTTGACACTGGACTTCAGGCATTTTGGCATTTCCCTCTGCCCAGTCTTCCTCCAGACTCTGGCACCTTGATTTCCGAATGACATGCAAAATTTGCTTTCATCCGAAAAAAGTACTTTGGACCACTGAGCAACAGGCCAGTGCTGCTTCACTGTAGCCCAGGTCAGGTGCTTCTGCCGCTGTTTCTGGTTCAAAAGTGGCTTGACCTGGGGAATGCAGCACCTGTAGCCCATTTCCTGCACACGCCTGTACACGGTGGCTCTGGATGTTTTCACTCCAGACTCAGTCCACTGCTTCCGCAGGTCCCCCAAGGTCTGGAATCGGTCCTAATCCACAATCTTCCTCAGGGTCCGGTCACCTCTTCTCGTTGTGCAGCGTTTTCTGCCACACTTTTTCCTTCCCACAGACTTCCCACTGAGGTGCCTTGATACAGCACTCTGGGAACAGCCTATTCGTTCAGAAATGTCTTTCTGTGTCTCACCCTCTTGCTTGAAAAAATGGGACCCAATGCCTCCTCGCTTGACACTCAGCACTAAGGGGTTGGATTGGGGGGTTAAACCACCAAATAGTTCCCGAGCGCGACCACAGCTGCAGCTCACCGCTGCAGCTCACCGCTCCCCACCATGGGGATGGGTCAAATGCGGAGATGTAATTTCACCAGTGTGTGATAAATACTTGGGACTTTAACTTTTGAGGGTGTCAACGATGGCCTTCTGGACAGCAGTCAGGTCGGCGGTCTTAGTAATGAACCAGGCTGGGAGTTTTTAAAAGCCTCATGAATCATCTGCAGGTGTTTAGAGTTAATTAGTTGATTCAGATGATTAGGTTAATAGCTCGTTTAGAGAACCTTTTCATGATATGCTAATTTTTTGAGATAGGAATTTTGGGTTTTCATGAGCTGTATGCCAAAATCATCAATATTACACCAATAAACGGCTTGAACTACTTCAGTTGTGTGTAATGAATCTAAAATATATGAAAGTCTAATGTTTATCAGTACATTACAGAAAATAATGAACTTTATCACAATATGCTAATTTTTTTAGAAGGACCTGTATTTGCACCAGTATGCCTCTCATCAAGAGGCATGGTGGCAAGGTTGAAGCTCTTCATCTTCCAATCTTCACTCAGGAAATGACAGGACACACCAAGGTACGCCTCTGTTGCACGACTGGTCCACGCATCTGCTGTCAGGGTCAGGGACCTATTGACAGATCTGAGGGTCTGCTTTACCTTAAAGTTTAAAGATATAAAAGTTAGTTTATTTACCAAAAAATATGTTATATCAAATAAAGTAGGTTAACATTTAACAAAGAGATAAAAAAAATATGCTTTAACCAATATTAGTTTATTGATTGCATTGCTCATTCAGAAAACTTATTATTTATCATAAAATGCATTAAATTCTAATACTGTTTATTTGTGTCTGGGGGGGGGGGGGCAGACAGGGAGAGAGACACACACGCACACACACACACACACACACACACTCACACATACCTTCTCAAAGGTTGCTTCGTATTTCTTTTCCATCGTAGTGAAATGGGGTAGTTGTCGTGGTATTCTGGGTTGAACTACTTGATCGTGTCTTTAAAACCTTGATCGCCGACCATGGACAGGGGTCTCATGTCTGTGACCAACATGTTTAAAATGGCCTCGGTCAGGCTGTCTGCTTGCCGAGGTGTACACGTGGTTGGCCTTGTTACATAATCATCCATTGAAAAGGAGCATTTTCTTTTAGCTCTGTAATGTAGCGGGATACATACAATAAATCAATCATATATCGTTTGTAATGTTGGAGCAAATGTGTGACATACGTGTGGGTAATAAAAATGCCATCACTACTGTTGTTGCTACAATACATGTAACTCCCTGTTGATGTTAGCACTACAGCTAAGCTAGCAATAGGTAATTAACTTACAGAGGCGAATGTCCCTCTTCATTCTCCGCCACGACGTGCTTCCTTTTCAGGTGTTCGTGCATCGCCGATGTGCTCCCGTGAAAAGCGAGTTTAGTTTTGCAGATCTTGCACTCTACTTGCTTCTCTTTTGTTTTTGTGAAATGCTCCCAAACTTTTGAACTAAGTTGCCTACTCGCCATGATGTCTTCTCGCTCCGTGATCTTAAAGCTGATCTGGATGGCCACTACTGCGCATGATGTGCTTGACACACGGGAGGCGGCAAACGACCGCGATCAGCGAAACTCATCGCTATCGCTTTTATAACCTGACACACGGGAGGCGACAAGCAGCAGCGGCCAGCGGCAAAAGCCAGCAACGCCTCTGTTCCAGGGTGTCCTCCGTTGTTTTGATTGGCCGTCAGATTGGAGGGAATTTTAGGTTATTAAAGCAGTTCAGAATTTAAAAAGTGGTAGATATGAAGTCTGACAATGTTTTGCTAGAGTTAAGGGAAGTCTTGTAAAGCTCTGGGAAATCCGACAAGTATTAACTTTTCCTTCATGTTTGCCCGGAGATGTACTGAGAAGCATCCTGTCCCCTCATTGGTCAGTCAATGAAACCTCCGCTGATTGGTCCTTGTCCGAGCAACAGCGATGAAAAGTTGAAAATATTTAAACTTTCAGGGATTGTGTCGCTGGCTCGAGTATGCACGACACATGCACGAGTGCAAAATTTCACATGCACGTTTTTCGCATTTCGCTTAGCAGGAGGGAGATGCGCGATTATCGCTTTGTCCCGCATGTCTCATTGAAAATTAATGGAGGAGAGGCGATGTCGCCTCCCGTGTGTCGAGCCCATGAGTCTCAAGCAGAAAGGCAGAAAGTGCCGCAGCAGGTGAGATAAAAAAAAATGCTCATAGAATAAACGACGCGTCGACTATTACATTTATTGTCGACTATTTTGTTTGTCGACTTCATCGTGATGCGTCGACTAATCGTGGCAGATCTAATTCACACAAGTAAAAGTGAATAATTAAAAACTTTATACAGAAATAAAGAGATATGCCTCTTACACACTGTTTTGATTGTACTATAGGGTGTGTTATCTGGGTTTTATAATTTTTACAAATAAATCTTGGTAATGTCACCTCAGCACTCACAAAATTGTGGGGACCCCTTGAAACCGTTTGGGGACCACAGATTGGGAACCACTGAACTATCATTGTCAAAAACATAAAAGATTCTACTTCATTTTAAATACAAAGCAGCACAGTGTAGAATCTGGTGTCAGTGGTCTGTTTTAATGTTTCCATGGTCACAAATGATCAGAAAACCAGTAAAATAAAAGTCTAAAAGAGCTTCATCATCCATGAGCAGCCTCAGTGGTTTATTCATACTATGATGATGTTTCCTTAAACACAGCAGTGTAAAAATTTCCTTTATTTAAAGTTCCATTAGTCATCATCACACACTGGTGAAATGACATCTCCACATTTGACCCATCCCCATGGGGAGCGGTGAGCTGCAGACACGGCTGCGCTCGGGAACTATTTGTTGGTTCAACCCCCCAATCCAACCCCTTAATGCCGAGTGTCAAGTGGGGAGGCATTGTGTCCCATTTTTTAAAGTCTTTGGTATGACCCGACCATAGTTATGAACCCACGATCTTCCAGTCTCAGGGTGAACGCTCATACCACTAGACCACTGAGTAATGAATAATAGTGAATTTTTGGCTTTAAAGGTGTGGAACACTGAAAAACCATTTTTAATGATTATTTCTGATTATAAGTTTTTCATGCAGGCTGAACATGAAAATAGTCTCCTACACCTATCTCCTGCATTAGCTTCTGATAGAAAATATACTGTGAAACTCTAGGATTAGAAAATCCTGACAGCACTACCACTGTCACTTAACTCATTAACTGCCAGCTGTTCTCTGATCAGAAAGCCCCTGACTGCCAGCGTTTTTGAGCGTTTTCACTGTTTTTTGAAGAGTCACAGAACATTGTGCTCTATGATCATGTAAACACCAAAACTACCAAAAGAAAGAGTAGACTCACTTCTTACATCAGGAAGAATCACCGTATTTCTAGCGTTATCCGTTCTTTCACAATCTGTTGCCGAAGTGTGAGCTGCAGAAGCATTTCCGGTTGGCGCATCGCTTTTTTCACAGCAGCGTCCCAAAACGATCTCCTTATTCATTAATTTTCTGCTTCCTGATCACGTGATGTGTGACATACATGGATGAAGATCCGCTTTAGACACGTGATGTTTGTGCTAACAGTTCAGGGGCTCGTTCCGACGCCTACCCCATAAAACAATGCAATTGACGACTAAAGTTGTCAATGGCAGTGAGCGGGTGGATTTCAAATGACGACTAAATTCGTCGATGGCAGTGAATGAGTTAATTCATGGACTCACCCACCTTGACTCGCGACGGGGAAGGCTGTTGTTGGTTTAGCATCCAGGAAACAGCAGAGAACATCTTGACTAGTAGAAGCTAACCGTTAGCATTAGCAACTCCACCACACAGCAGAACTCCTTCAGGCTTGTGTTATTAGTGGAGATAAAACATCAACGTTGCAAAGCAAACAGAGTCAGTGGTAGAGTCGTGTTGCTGTTAGCCAATCAGAGGTGAGATGTCCAAATATGAGAAAATAAGACTCCAAATCCTGTCGCCTGAAGCTACTTCCTCTCCCAACGGAATTCTCCGTGCTGATACAGGCACTTCTGGGCTTTTTTTCCTCCAGACTACGACTTACAAGGCATTCATTCCTACTAGAGACCAGTTAAATTGTATTGATTAAACAAGTGTTTTACACCTTTAACTTTAGGTCAATAAGACATCAAAACAAAAGTATCTTTGCTTTGTCCTGTATTTGTTTAACTTGATGGCTAATAACTGCAGCTGTGTCTGACAGAATCATCTCAAACCTAAAAAAATTCATGTCCATGTTTCTGTTTGAAGCTTAATATTTATTCTTAAAAGAAAAGAATCTCTGTTTTTTGGCCTTGGTACTTTAATTATTGTGTGATAACACAGTTGCCAACAGAGACGATTCAGAGAATGTCAAGCATCCAAATTATCACTTGTACCTGTCTCTTTGAAGAAAATCAAAGTAATTTAACCCAAACTATGAGCAGAATTCTTTTAGTGGTACACCGTAAAACCAAATGGTTTAGTAGTTTGAGGTTATAAGGATCATGTAACAAATGAGAAACACAGGAGCTCCCAAAGGACATGTATCAAAATCCCCTCTGGGATTCTCCTGTTGATATTCACTCTTGTTCTGAGTTGGTGAATTGGATGATTGTACAACTTGCAAAGGTCACAATGTTACTCACATTGTTACAGTAATGTGTGTCAGTAGTGAGTTGAAGATCCATATGCAGCAACAGCATCTTGGCTCCTCCTCATGCTGATCACCAGTCTGGTCACACTTTGCCATGGAATAGCACCCCATTCCTGAACCAGGAGTTGTTGAATGTGGACCACTGTGATGGTTTTGGTTACCCTAGCACAGGGGAAGGTAACTCCGGTCCTAGAGAACCACTATCCAGCATGTTTTAGTTGTTTCCCTGCTTCAACACACCTAATTTTAATCAGCAAGTGATTAACATGCTTCTGCAGAGCTTTGTGAGCTGCTGAACAGGTAAACTAATTGTGTTGGAAAAGGGAAACAACTAAAACATCCTGGTGCTGGGTAACGTCTCTCCAGGACCAGGGTTGCCAACCCCTGCCTTAGCACATACAGCACGTCCAAGACCTGTCCATCAGGAGCCATTGAAGTGCAAGTCCTATGACTAGAACACACCTGGTAGCACAAAACAAGAATGAATACCAACAATAGAACATGGCAGGGGATTGTAGCATTTTTCTGAGGCGCTACAGACCTCTATAACTGTGTTGCTTATAGGGCTGCACAATTAATCGGATTTCGACCGTGATCACGATTTTGGTGGCCACAATTAAATTAACCTGATCATCAACGATAATTACATTCCAAAAGCAAGCTCTTCTGCTTGCTTCTTCATCACACACCGCCTCAACCAATAGTCTGCCAATCCACCAGGGGGCGAAAGCATGGCTAGCTTCATTAAGCTGCCCGAATAAAAACCACGCACAAGCCACTCAGCACTCAGAAGTCCCACATTACATTGTAGGTACCAGATCTGCTCGGGCTGCCAGATCTGCTCAGGGTCCTGCGCCTGCCGATGACGTCACACTAGATGATTGGCTGAACGTAGGACTTAAGCAAGTTACAATACCAAGTTCGTAAAAGTTACGTTAGCACGTTGACACTGAAGATTTTGATTGGTCCGAACAAAATTGCGGTTGTAGTCCTTGCAGTTGTTTATGTAGTTTCACATTGTTTACTAAACGAAAACAATATGGTGTTTTATTAACAAATCACAGTTATAAAGAAAAAATTTAGGCAGTAAGAAACAATAATTTATTAACAAAACTGCTAAACTCTTTCCAAAACTTGTGTGTGAAAGCCGAGTGGATTTGCTGTAGTGTGACGTCATTGGCAGGTGCAGGACCCAGGCCGATCCGGCAGGCCGAGCAGATCCGGTATGGTACTACCTACATCGGCATGTCTGGATTGGAATGGAAAATACAGCAGCTTCTGGAGACGAGGGGCACTGTGGTGAGGAGCTTGTGCCTCGATACGGGTCATTGTGTGGAGTTTTTTGGAGGGGTTTTGCATTATTTATAATCTATTCTAAAGTTTCATTTTTCACAGAAAACATTGCAACATTGTTTGTAATTGGTGCAATAAAAACACATATTTTACCAGATAGGATGAATGATCGTGATTACAATATTGATCAAAAATAATCGTGATTATTATTTTGGTCATAATCGTGCAGCCCTAGTTGCTTATTCTACAGCAGGGGTGTCAAACTCCAGTCCTCGATGGCCAATGTCCTACATGTTTTAGTCATTTGAATGCTCCAAAGCTCCTGAATTAATGACTGAAATATCTGTTCAGTATCTCCAAGGTCTTTTGCAAACCACCAACAAACATCAAAGAAGAGAAACAACTAAAACATTTAGGAGAGCAGCCCTCATTGACTCGAGTTTGACCTCCCTGTTCTAGAGAAGTGAATTTTGCAACTTGTATTAGAGACTTAACGACATAAGAATTATTGCCAATAATAATTATTACAACAAAGAAACAAACACATATTTTTGCTTTTTTTTGCTATGTTAATCTTAAGTAATAATCTTTTCTATTAACTGTTGTGTCATTTATTTGGCAATTGATGTATCCTGATTTTCTTGAAATGTAATTTTACTGAAGCTTGTTGTGTTTATCTAAGAAATCTGTGTACATTTATCTTAGAAAACTCTAGTTGCGATAACATTTTTACTTCTGCTTTTGCACCAAAATTCTGATGTGTCTTCTCAAAAAAATAAGGAGTCATGATTTATTGCAGAGAAATTGTTAAAAAATATACTTTTGACTTTTTTGTCATAGACCTTTGACACTTTTAGAGGCCATCCACTTATTTTTTGTCACCTAATAGTCTAGTTTAAATACCATGCTGAAATACAACAGGTTTTAGTTGATGGTCAGTGGTTGATGGAATACTGCGTTTTGCATTTGTTTTACATGATCAAAGATTTATCTGTAGTGTCTCAATCATATTTGCATTGAGTCTTTGTCCTAATTTTTTCTGCATACACACACACGCACACAGGCACAAACACACACACTGCCAGAGGAGTTACATTAGAATTTACACACTCCGATACACTCGCGGTGTCAGACACAGAAACAAAAATTGCAGAGATAGAATAAAGAAACAACTAAAATGCAAATTGCCACAAAACATCAGTTTTTTGTCATTTCTTATTTGCTACCCAGAAGCAGTTCTCGCTCCAGGAGAGGGGCAGATAATCAAGTCACACAAACTGAGCAACTCCAGTGAGGCAACCACTCAAGTGTAAAAATAAAAACACCTTTCTGTCTGTTTGAGTTGAATGAAGATGTTGGATAATCTTTGCAAAGCAGTGCAATTTAAAAAATGTTAATGCTTTATTTTGTGGTAATTTTGCCGTCTCAAGCTGGGGTGTAAGATTGTGTGATCTTCAACAAAACTGACAGAAAATTTGTTATTTATATCATACAAAAAAATGATTGCTAAATTGAATATTATGCACATGGACGAGCCCTACCTTTACAGCATTTTTTACACCTGCCTAAAACCTTTGCAGATGACTGTATGTTTTCAACAAACGTGTATCCAGCAGAAACGACTAAAACTAAGGCATGAGAAACATCATTAAAATGACTCCAAATGGCCGCAGGACCATCAGTTTGAAAAAAACCTAGAAAGGTAAACTTTTCCTCCAATGATTTTAAGGACTGTAGGGACTCAAAAAACAAAAAAAACTAAAGTAATAAAGTGATTAGATTCAATAATCTGTTGTCTCTGGCAGATGCACTGCAACAACAAATCTCTGAACCTTATTCTGCTATCTTGACATAAATAAATAAAGAAGGATAAAGCATCTTTGTGTTCTTTTTTTTTTTTTTTCTCAAAAGTGAAGCTAGACATGCAGTTTAAAGAAGTGGCCATATTTTATTCTGCTAATGGAATGCAGAGCTGAAATTCCTGACCACCTACATGCAATCGTAGTACTTTTCTGTAAGTATCAAATAAGTAATCATGACTAAAAATACTATATAAGAAAAATTAATGTAAGAACTCAGCGGCAATAACTACATGAATCGACAGAAGTCAACGCCTAGAATTTAAGTTAGCCACCAGGAGGTGTTTCAGGTCTAACCCCTCCTTTTCAATGGATGCAAAAGCATTGCAAAACGTTCTTTGCAGCAATTAGCCGTCATTATAGTTGACAGGTTTCCTTCCACCGGCCACGAGGCTTCACATTTTAGGCGTGTCCCTGAAGCATAAAGACACATTGCTTACGCTTCAAGTCTATTTTTACGCGCTAGGCTTCCAGAGCGCGTCAAACTCTGCAGTTCAGATTGGGCCAGACAGGAAGTCAAACACTTCTGTAAAACTTCTGGAAACTTTCAAAATAAAAGTCGTGTGCAGATTTCCAGTAGCTAAACTGCTAAAAAACGTACGTATTTTCCTGTGAAACCTCCGTAGCCGAGGTACACCGAACATAAAACAAACCACAGACCTTTTTGGATACATGCAGCAGTCTTTCTCTTTGCTTGTTATTGTGTGAACTTCTGAAATCATGCGTGGTGTTGCAGTTCTCCTGTGATTTTGTGACCTCGCGGGACCAGCTTTGTGGTACACTTTCATCCCCGTTTCGTGTCTGAAACACTCCTGGTAGGAAGGGAGCTTGTGGGTAAAACACTTCTATTATGTTACAAGCCGCTCACGCGTCTGGTGGAAAGGAGGGGTTACTTTTGTGTCATGTATCTTTGACTAGTCTTTAGAAGCAATGATTCAACTCACCTCTATACTACCAAAACTAATTCCAAAACTAAGCTTCTATTAGCAGCCCCCTGCTATTGTTGGCTGTTTATGGTTGTAAATGGCCATCAACAACATTACTTCGCCAGAAAGTACAGATTGCCACTTTACTTTTCTTTTTTTTATGATATATTTGTCCTTCTTTTACACAGTAAATAGTCTAGAAATAAAAAGTAGAAAACTGTTGGGTGTTTTTCTCCTTTAGGTCCCAAAGGTTGAAGAACATTATTGTTGTTCCCTTTCTGCATATTAATCAGGATGTTAAATGTGCAAACTTTATATTGATAATTACTTTCAACTTTGCATTACTTCCGCTTTTACCAGCTTTGCTTGCATTAGCGTGTGTGTGACATAACACACACCCTCACCCACAAAACAGTCTCACACAGAGAACATGTGTTGGCAGCGACACAGAAGATGAAATTATGTCTATTAATCAAATTAATTGTATGCCAGTGTGCGTGCATCATCATGTCTTTGTATGTGTGTGTGTGTGTAGAGGTTCATAGTGAGGTCAGGTTCTCTGACAGTGGGCTTTTCGATACTCATTTAAATGCAGCACTAATTAT
>SSNS01001169.1:0-22328 GCA_006937985.1 Aphyosemion australe
GCGCAGACTTCTAATACACCCACACCTTCATCACAATGACAAACATGACCACTTTTTATAACAATGACTTAATTGGGAAGAACCATCACCTGTAACAAACATACAACCAAGCCCTAATTATTTTGAGAATTATATTAAATATACACAAACATGAATACTTAAATTATTTACACTATGTACATACCTCTACAAACAATCCGTGACTAACCTAATATCAATCTTAACATCCTAAACAATTAAAAACTACACCAACATCCTCAAGTTCCCCTACCAAACTTCTCCATTTGGTTTCTTCCACCGGAACCTATTTAGTGTTCACAAACCCCTGGGGAATGTTTTGCCTGTGCACACCTGCTGGGAGAGGGAACAGGAAGAGGTGAGTACACACTCAAAATAAAATGTTTGTGTTATTCCCAATCCAATAAAATCAATTAATCCCCCTCTACTCATCCCACAGAGTTGTCTACTAATCAACATACAATTACAATAAATCTATTTCAACACTCAATGACTGTGGCCTTTATTTCAATTATAAGTTTTGATAAAGTTTTAGACGTGACGGCAGCCCATCGTCACAATATATATATATATATATATATATATATATATATATATATATATATATATATATATACATATTCAGTAAATACTGATGAAAATACACTTGAAATTGATGTTTTACGTCATTTCCTCAGGGTGTGGAACATCAGATGCAGCTTTCTATTAATTAAATCACAGCACTATAAAAGATTTTCTTGGTTCTTCCAGACCACAATATGAGTTTCAGGCTGTCTTTAGAAAGCTGCTTCACAGCGGGGGTTTCCAAAACACTCAGAAAATAATTTAAATCACAGCAAGGAAAAAAAAAATCCCTTCATCTTATAAATTGTCATTCTAATCTCATTTCGATTATATTTCCTGTATGTCACTCAGAAAAAGAGCAGAGCTTAAACATTTACACTGGCAACAAACCCACTTACTGGTCTGTTCATCTGAGAGGCTCAGACTGTCCCACTCACCACAGGAAATCATTTCTTAAAATAAATAATCATCTGTAATTTTAGTTAACTTGCACCTTACTGAGCCACTTTTTGGAATGTTTGCTCAAGGGGAACGGTGGAGCAGCGCCTTATGTTTGTTTGCTTTGACTCCTAGTATTATTAAAAACCAAGAAATTCATATTTTCAAACTGATTTTCAAAGCTTTATTCTACTTCAAACTGCAAGATTTTCCTTTCTTCTTTCAGTCAGAAATTCCTCTTTATGCCACCACTTAGTTTGTGCTGCATGTATGACTGGAGAAACTAGAATGTTTATAGGAAGCCTAAGGGCCGGAATATACTTGCTGTTTAGCGACACGTATGCGTGTTTAAAATGGCTGCCACGTGTAGCTTGCGTTGATTTGAAGCATCGTTTGTGTGCGTCCCCTGAAACTAACACAACATGATGAGCTCGAATGCTGAA
Source organism: Aphyosemion australe (assembly GCA_006937985.1). Classification (NCBI taxonomy): domain Eukaryota; kingdom Metazoa; phylum Chordata; class Actinopteri; order Cyprinodontiformes; family Nothobranchiidae; genus Aphyosemion; species Aphyosemion australe. Next base: position 1,464 of record SSNS01001169.1, read on the forward strand.
ATATACAAGCAACCAGTAGGTGGAGTTGACAAAACGAGCGAGACACACTCACCATGGTGACTCTGTCTCTAGTTTAGAGGTCTTTCACACCATCTACGATACCGCTGCTGTTTTTTTTTCTGCCGTAATCTCAAAATGAACCAGTTACTGATTTCTTTTATTGACGCCATGTTTGTTTTGGTTTCCCCGGCTCTCTATCCGGTCTGAGTACTCTCGTTTGCCCCCTAGTGGAACACTCCAGTACTACATGCAGTGCAGCGCTGTGTAGCAGCAAGTATGTGAACAAAGACGCAGCCTGCTACCTGCGCCAACGCAAGGTTAAACAGCAAGTATATCACGGCCCTTAGGGCCACAGTACGTAAGGCTGTTTAACTGCATATCTGTGGTAGTACTGGAGCTCCACAGGGTACGGTGCTTTCACCCTTTCTATTTACTTTCAACACCTCGGACTTTACCTACAACACCAGCAGCTGTCATTTCCAGAAGTTCTCAGATGACTCGGCCATTGTCAGTTGTGTGTCTGAGGGGAATGACCTGGAGTACAGATCAATCATCATGGACTTTGTGAACTGGTGTGAGTGTAACCACCTTCGCTAAACACCTATAAGACAAAGGAAATGGTGATTGACTTCCAGAGAAACACTCTTCCTCACTCACCAGTAAACATCCAGGGTGCAGACATTGAGGTGGTGGACACCTTTAATTACCTGGGTGTTCACCTCAACAATGAACTGAACTGGTCCCACAATAGACCTTTTTCACGCTTCCGGGTTTTTTAACCGGAAATACATCAGTGCAGCGGAAAACAGGAATTATTGCAGCATTACTTATGGGGATCAGTCTGTTTTTCTCATGCTCTGAAGCAGCCCTATCTCCATTTCCATTCATTTCCAACATCTACCGATGTAAGACAAAACTGTCTAAGGGCGATCACGTGTGAGGAGAGGCTCAATTTTGTTAATTAAAGGGGAAATACTTATGTCTGCAGCAGACACTTCACGGCTATGTTTATGTAGTACTTGTTAAGTTTATTGTTAAACTAAAAAAAGATAACAAAACCCTGCTTTATTTGATGAATCTCTGTTCTAGTGTTCAAGTCCCAATAATGATAAGAGTAGTTCTTCTACCACACCAATAGGTGGCAATAACGCCATTTGGGATTGTTAAAAAAAGAGAGAAAAAAAAGGTGTTCTTCTCTGAAAAAAAAAAGTTTTTTTGTTGGCTCGTGCGGGTTCTGAGCGATGATGGAGCAGCCATGCTGTGTGACACTGCTGTAAACTTGACCTAAAAAGAGGTAATAAACCTGTGTTTTTTGCATACACCAATTTGTCCCGAGTGGTGTAACATTTACGTGCTGGGGCTAAGTGTTAGTCGTCTTAACTCGGATGTGGTACCATGTCTATTCTCCTGGAATAACTTCACCCCAGGAGTCTACAAGTTCGGTAACACAAACAGTAGTTTGTGCAGCACAGGAATTGAAGAGCCAGGAGCTAGAAAAGGCAAAGTAGGCGTACTAGGCGACAAGGCTGTACCATGATGATGCTATGTTAGCCCCCGCAGGTAAGTTCTCCAAAGCTAACTCTGCTATAATTGTAAGTTCTTTTATGTGTTCATGACAAGTAAATGATGCTGAACTCATAGTTTAGAGCTGCCACCCACGCAAAATAAAATCAACGCGATGCCACGTTAACAGTTATTGTTCAAACAATATAAATTTCACGTTCATAGACGTTCATCACAGTTGTACAATATAATTATCATACATTTTATATTATATATTCTATATTATGCATGTGTATGTTGTTAGAACATGATATTATATTGTTTCAAAGTGAAATTTTTATTCTAAGAACGTGAAAATTATATTGTTAGAACAATAAGATTATCAGGTTGTAATGTAATATCGCTGTATTTTATTTATTTTTCATGGGTAGCAGCTCTGTGTTCCAGTATTGCTGTGTGTTGCATGGTCTTCTGCAACCTATTTAGAATTTTATATTGGGCAAATGTAAAAGGTTTTTAGTGCAGACACGATCCATGCTGACTGAAATCTGACCTAGTTAGGAAGGAGTTTTCCCAACGATGGCGCACTTCCGGTTTTTGTGAAAAAGGTCTATACTAGGGTGACCAAATGTCCTCTTTTCGCCAGACATGTCCACTTTTCACCCTCTGCCCGGGGCGTCCGGGGGGTTTCCTATATTGATGAAAATGTCCGGGTTTTCATCCAGGAGACGGGTTTGAATTACGGGGGAGCTGGAAGCCCTCAACTTACACACCCAGGGAAGCCCGAAAGAAGATCCTGTTTTATATTACATGGACTCTCAGCGCACTGTGGGTTTTTTTGTGTGGAGGGGACAGATAATGCTGATTGTTGAAGCGCTCCGGGCAGCTGCGCACGGCCACAGTAACATTCTCAAAGTGGCGCCTCCAAAAAATATAATTAACACGCGATCGTTCATGTCCGTTCATGTCCGTTCATGTAATCTTCTGTCTTAATTCTGTATTTTAATCGTATTTTGTATTCGTGTCTGAGCCAGTGATTTCAAGTCACCTGCACGGCGGCGCAGCGCACACTCCACTATTTTTCAGCCAGTAGATTCATTTGAACTGTTTAAAATTAAGTCGAGGAGAAACAGGAAGAAACCAGGAAACAGTTTATTCTGGTGGATTGAAGAGAAGCAGGAAGATCAGAGACAGAAATATTCAAATAAAAAACAAGAAAACAAAACAAAGTTCTTGAAAAGGAAAATGTTGGTAGATTTATCCTACTACACCTTTTGACCTTCATAATGCAATAATTCATAAGCGTGTAATATTTATATATTTGATACAATTCAGATCAACTTCAAAATTCAGTCCCACATCCAGGGCCGTATCAGGGCATTTTGGGGGCCAAGGCAAACAAACCCCCCACCCACCCGTCACTGGGCTCCCCCAGAATCCTCTGTGTAATTCAAACCCTGCCCAAGTACAATAGTGTTTGCAAAAACACCTCGGTTTACATATGATTTGTTTTTTTAGAGCCATTTTGTTGGCAGAATCTGATATTAATTTTAGCTCTAGCCAGGTGTTCTGATAGAACACCAGGAAAAAAATGGGTCCCAACGTGGTTTGTGTGGCGTTGCCACAGTGTGACGTCATCGGTAGGCACAGATCCCCTGTCCTCTTTTTTGGAAATGGAAATATGGTCACCCTACACAACACAGATAATCTTTATAAGAAGGGCCAAAGCCACCTCCACCTCCTGAGGAGGCTGAGGTCCTTCGGAGTTAATTCCCATCTGCTAAAGCCTTTTTACCATTCTGTTGTTGGCTCTGTTATTCATTATGGTGTGGTCTGTGGGGTGCAGGCAGCTCTGACCGAGACAGGAAGAGACTGAACAAGCTAGTTAAGAAAGCTAGCTTGGTTCTGGGCTGCCCACTGGATTCTGTTGAGGACGTGTGTGAAAGGAGGATGTTGGTGATGCTGACCTCCATCTTGGAAAACCCCTCCCACCTACCGTATTCCACTGTGGAGACCATGGACAGCTCCTTTAGTGGCGGATTGAGACATCCAAGATGTAAAACAAAACGCCACCATAGGTCATTCATTTCCACTGCAGTAAGAGTGTAGAACTCAGTTTAACTGTAACTGGTATAAGCTAACATCAACGCAATAGTCAGTACATGTGTGCAATACTTGCAATACCAAGATGCACATTTGTATATCTGTGTCCTTTATGCTGTTTCTTCTTGGAAACCCAATTTTCGATTTCAATTTACTTTTTTTAAATTGCTTAAGGTTACAATAATAGCCTATTGCCTTTGTGCATTTACCTGTATAATGTTTTCCTTTTCTCTAAGTGTATATGCTGCCTTAACGAGTGAATTTCCCACAGTGGGATCAATAAAGTCTATTCTATATTATTCTATTCTATAACAGGCAAAAGGAGTCTTTATCTAAAGCAGCCTCAAACTACCAGATTTCTGATTGGTGGGATGACTTAAACAGTTATTGAGTTATAACAGGCATTGTGTCAAAGCTTTGAATGATAATAATTATTAGGTTTTGTCAGGAACAGCAATCAAAAGGCACTGATTACTCACAACATTTTGTTGAGATGAACAGGCGCATATATGACTTCATCCTTGTTGAAACAGGTCCTGCTTCTGTCTCTGTGGTTGACTTTATGGCTGTTTGGATTAGAAATTTGACCAAAGGTTTTTGTGACCTAAGCACATAATACATGTCTTGATTTTTTTTGGCATAGTTTTTTTTTATTAGGGATGTCCAATATTGGCACTGAAATGTATTATCGGAAATGATTGGTAACAGGTTTTATTGTTTTAATGACACGACTTTTGCATACCATTCAGCTATTTCTCCTCTCACTCAAAATTTGACAGATTACCATACCATACCAAATTTATTTGTATAGCACATTTAAAAACAGCATGTCAGCTGACCAAAGTGTTGCACAGAGTAAAAGCATTAAACCTAAAAACCCTAAAGGTTAAAAATTCACCGTCATACACATAAAACACACATAAAAACAGTCATAAAACTAAAAACACAAAAAATAAAACCAGAAAAATAAAACAGCTAATAAAAAAAGATGCAGCAGAAGAACGCTCACTGGCCAAAAGCTAAATGAAAGAAATGTGTCTTTAGACTGGATTTAAACTGTGTCAGTGAAGAAGCCTGCCGCACCACCAAAGGGAGTGCGTTCCAGAGTCTGGGAGCAGCAAAGGCGAAAGCACGCTCCCCACGAGCTTTATACCTCATTTTTGGAGCTTGAAGCAGTAGATGTTCAGCAGAGGCTTGCTGCGTAACGTCACTGTCGTAACATTAATTCTCTCTCTCGGGCAAAAGTGGCATGTTTACACTCCTAATGTCAGGCAAAACAACGAAAACAAACTTTTCCACCTCCACGCATTGAATAACTTGTTTTATCAGGACTGTATAACAACTTTATGCCAAACACAATAACCCCGGTGAAATCATTTATTACTAACCTAGCCATTAGCAGCACGGCTAGTTCAGAGTCCGTAGTTCATGCCTTTCTTTCTAAAAGAGTTCTCCAGCGAGGAAGACGACCCAATAATAACTCTGGTCTTTGCTCTTGTTCTATCACGTTCTTCTTTTCTTTTCCTAGATTCCTCTGATAAGGGATTTCTAGCTTTCTTTGATGAATCTGCCGCTGCTACAGCGTGTCTACGTTATACAATTATGGCAAGCCAAAGGGATAAAAAAATGCCCGTCCTAAACTTGTATTATGTCCGCCAAAACGCTCGTTAAAGACACGCGTTTTGGCGGACATAATGCCCGCTTTTAGAACACGCGAGTTTTTGCCCCCTTTGGCATCAAAACGCACGTTCAAGACGTGCATTTTGGCAGACATAACGCGTGTTTAGAATGTGCGCTTTTATATCCCTTTGGCTTGCCATATTCTGCCGTAAAACGACACCCAGTCAGTACTTCCGTCGCTACCCGATGCACAAAAACTGTATAGCACAGTAAACAGACGTGGGACCCCCCAACACTATCACAGGTATGAAAATTAACATAATAGATAATACTATGACGCAAAAGCTTTACAAAAAAGCATAATTTTAAGGTGCTTTAATGCCCTGGAGGGGGTATAGGGGGTGATTAGTCAAGTGTAAGGCCCTCCGGCTCTCACTCAACCTGAAGGGTGGACGGCAGTCATAGTGCTTTCACATCTGGCACGACCCAGCCCTGATAGGGTATATTGTGTTCACATCTGGGTAATATGTGCTTTCTCCGTGCTCAGCTGATCGTTTTTTTTTTCGGGACCTGCTCTCCGGAGCTGACCCAACACATCTACTGCCAATTGATTGGTCGGCTGAAGTTCAATACCTATAGAGGGAGCCTCTGATTGGTGGGTAGAATGAGCCAGCGGAGGCTTCCCGCTTTCGCGATCCATTATCAGTCTGCATGCGGTGGGGTAAACATCTTCTCTGACTGCTGCTCGACCTTTTGCTCCAGCCGCGGCAGTGCGAGGACAGTCTGCTGTGAGGAGCACACAGCACTCAGTAAGAAAGAGTAGGAAGACGTGTGCTTATATCAGAGTCTCCAAAAGCAACATTGCTCACAGCCACCTTTGTTTACTAAAAAAGAAAAACAACATGGACTCCTCTGCACGTGTTTTGCCCCGCCCACATGCTCGGAGACATCTGTGTTACTGAGAAGGATATGTGAACAAAACCTGGCCGCGCAGGGGAGCGCCGACGCTACCAAGTACCGGACCAGGCCAGATGTGAAAACGCCAATATACAGGCAAACCCAGCGCCTCATGGCTTCCCCTCCCCTGAATGGTCTTTTATCGAGGTCAACAAGTGTACTGATTGGCTGAACTGGAGCAGTAAACTCCACTGTGCCCAATCCTCTGTGGTTATTACACAGTTTGTATAATTCTTGTGTCTTAAAGACAGTAGTTAGTCTCCTTAATGCTTTCTCAAGAAACATTATGTGTACAAATTTATTGATCTTGAAACATCTAATATGAGAAAAATGGGTTTTATGGAAATCTATGTAAACTACTTAGACTGTACTGTCATGCTTCAATTTATTTAGTAAAAAAAATACACAAATAAATGCAAGAAATACTTATGAGTGTTTTTAATTAAATAAGTGAGACAAGATCAATGCACATTACTTTGACTCTGTCTTTCCAAACATCTGGAGAGAAAAACACCTCTTTAATTTTTGTTGTATTTATAGTTATTAAAAGAGAAAAATGACAGGGCAAATACCAGTCTGGTCTTGATGAGTCTCCAGACTACTGTTTTCTGCAGGCCATACATTTTTAAAGCTCATTTTGAAGCTTCTGTGGATTGTCCTTTTATCTGCCCTTAAATTCATTTAGCAAACTCAAATAAAAAAGTTCAAGGCAGAAAGTCAATCAAGAATAACAAGAATCATGTTTTAAGGCTTCTAAAAGTTAAAGTACTCTTTCAGCCTTGGGTATTTTAATATTTCATGTGCACGGTTATCAGATTACTTCTTGTGCTTGCTGTAGACCCTAGAAAAAGAGGATTTAGTGGACAAAAAGTCGTCTGTTCTTGCTGTTTCTGTGCAGTGCACAACACATATGAAAGTATGCAGCTAATTGTAGGCTAAAATTAGCACCAGGAGAGACTAATTATGATACAATTATACATAAAAAACAATGTTGGCGTGTTTGAAAGCTTTATGAGATGCATTTTCACTGATTGCTCTGAAAATCATTTCAAGGAGAAAATTTCTTTGTATATTTTTCTCATTATAACAGCATAAAGGCTTACTTAAGCTGCATCTTATATACATGACAGCATTTACAATCTTTATCATGTCCATCAAAGTAAGCAACTCACAATAAAATCTGAACACAATGCAAAACAAAAGCTGTTTATCATGTCTCCAAATCTGCAGGTCTTATATCTATCAGATGGCTCAGAAGCCTGGTTTACATTAATATCATATTATTGACATAAAGACACATGACAGAAACCAAGGGGCTCCTAGGTTCATATGACCATCCATCCATCCATCCATAATTGGAACCACTTTTTTGTCACTGGGGTTGCGGGAAGCTGATGTCTATCATCAGTGAACAACCTGGATGGGGTCATCAGTGGATGGAAAATGTAGAGAAGCGGGGCAAAACACACAGCTGCCATTTTCAGTAAATAATTATGGAAGCTAAAAATAAGACATACGTAGCAATAGGGATCCCAAAAGGAACCCACTCTTAGAAGTGTTAAACTCTGATATTGGAGATTGACTGGCAACCCAGAATACTGGGTTCTCTGGAGTTATGCTGCTATAGACTTAGACTGCTAGAGAACATACTGACCACTTTCCACTGCTACTCTCTTCTACCACGACTCTCTAATTGCATTATTTTTGGTGATTTTGGCTGTTAACTTTCTTTTCTCTCTAAGTGTTTTTCTCCCAAGAAGAAGCTACATTTTGTCAGGAGCTGGCTGAGGACTGGACTAAATAGACACACGCCTGAGTTGGATGTGGAATGTTGTATGACCCAAGCGTGAAACTGACACTGGGTTTGAACAGACATGCAAATTAATGCAGGAAGCTGAAGCGCGTAGCTCGAATGGAAACAAGAGCGTGTGCGGTTCCAGAAATGAAGAGATATGACTTACTGGGAGTCAACAGGCTGGAATGGAAAAGGACTGGACTGGAAACCACTGGAGACGACTCTGGAAGCGATTGGGACGCTGATTGAGCCGGAACGCCGGCGCAATGACCGTGAGCAGATATTCCGACTTCCTAAAAGAGGCCCAGGCTGGTGACATGGGCAGGAACTCAGGTGCGGGGCATGATGGGTAGTAGAGTACTGAGGCTGGATAGGTCTGAGGGGAATGACTAGCTTTTTTATCCATTTGGCTTACCATATTCTGCCGTAAAACGACACCCAGTCAGTACTTCCGTCGCTACCCAAAGCACAAAAACTGTATAGCGCAGTAAACAGACGTGGGACCCCCCAACACTATCACAGGTATGAAAATGAACATAATAGATAATACTATGACGCAAAAACTTTACAAAAAAGCATAATTTTAAGGTGTAAAAGTTGTGGAATGTTGCTTTAATGACCTGGAGGGGGTATAGGGGGTGATTAGTCAAGTATAAGGCCCTCCGGCTCTCACTCAACCTGAAGGGCGGACGGCAGTCATAGTGCTTTCACATCTGGCACGACCCAGCCCTGATAGGGTATATTGTGTTCACATCTGGGTAATATGTGCTTTCTGTTGCTTTAAGAATCTGATTCCTGTTTTTGGTTGAAATTGGGTGGAATATTTCAACTTTAATGTTCTTTATTGTGTAGCCCTCAAACTATGCTATAATGTTGAAAAAGGTGTTTTGATTTAGCACTAAATGAATAGATTTTGGTGAAGGCAGGAGCTAGCTGGAGCACTTTCGGTGCAGGCTGGTGCATCTCCTGTCAGAAAATTGTAATGTTTCTGCTGAATTCAATACAATACAAAACTAAACTAAGGGAGATTATAATGTTAAATAAAATAGTGATTAAAAAACCTGTTATGAATTTTTGGGAGAAAAAGAGTTTTAAGATGGCCGTTATCGACTTTGGTTTTGACCTCATTAAATTTGCTGTTTAATGTTCATAGAAGAGTGTTTTCTACAATGAATAATATATTAATTGTTTATTATGTTTCCACAGAACCCCGCTTCAAAATATCTAAAACCCCTTTGGCGCATATTTAGCCAGTAGACTTAATCAGCGTGCTTTAGAGAATGACATCAAAATACCTAAATACATCTGCATTCATTTTAAATCAATAAAATATGCTGATGTAAGAATGTTGTTTATCTCTCAGAAAAACAGACATGTTAAACGTCATCATATAACATCATAGTTCTTTTATTCCACCATCCTAAAACGTCATAATAAACTAAAATGCAGAAACAGATTTATTGTAGTTGATTAATTCATTAATGTGTAAAACTGGGTTTGTTAAATATAATATGTGCCTTTATACAAAAGTTCTCTAATAATCCCACTCAATTACAGCTCCAAGTCCAATTTGAGTGGGAGTTTCAAAAAAAGGAGAATCAATTTATCTTTTACTGGCCTTTATAGAGCAAACCTTCTGACCTTTTAGAGAAATAAAGGCTGTAGGAGCCTTCAAACTGAAAACTCCTTTAGGAAATAGGCAGGAGTTTAGGAGGAGATCCTTGGACTATCAGGTGTTGGAAACAACCTTTGTATGAACACAGTGTTGTACCTGTGTGACACGATGGGCAAGAAGGTTCAATATTTTATACATTCATGAGAAAACATGCAAACATTATACCATACCATACCATACCATTTTATTTCTAAAGCACATTTAAAAACACAGCATGGCAGCTGACCAAAGTGCTGTACAAGTACAAAATTAAAAACACAGTAAATAAAAACAACAGGCGCAACAATAAAAACACAACACAGTAAAACTAAAAGACATCAACAATGGGAAAAAGCCATGTCATAAAAGTATGTCTTTAAAGCTGATTTAAAATGAGAGAGTGAGGGAGCCTGCCTGACTGAGAGGGGGAGTGAATTCCAGAGAGTGGGGGCAGCAGACATAAAAGCCCGCTCACCCCGTGATTTATATCTCATTGGTGGGACACAAAGCAACAGACGGTCAGCTGACCTCAAAGCCCGGGTTGGCACGTAGGGTTTAATTAACTCAGAAAGATATGCTGGGGCAGAACTGTTCAAAATCTTAAAAACAAAGGTCAGGATCTTGAATTTAATACGAAAAGTTACTGGTAACCAGTGCAGACGTTCCAAGACAGGAGTAATGTGAGTGCGTCTGTTAGTATTAGTTAAAAATAGCTTTGAAAAAAATAGGACTAAGTATTGTACTGTGTGGTACTAAGGAATTATAAATAGATAGATAGATAGATAGATAGATAGATAGATAGATAGATAGATAGATAGATAGATAGATAGATAGATAGATAGATAGATAGATAGATAGATAGATAGATAGATAGATAAAAGAAATGGATTAAATTGCATTAAACTGGGGTACTTGTGATTTTATTCTGTTTGATGTCTGCACAAGCTGAAACTGGATTGAACTAAATTTCATCCAACTGGGGTGTGGATTGTGCCTTTAATTTTAAACTTATGAATAATAATAAATGGTCAGTGTCCAAATATTCATTGTATTTAATTAAAGGACTTTAGTCCAATTCAAATGATCTGCTGGGAAATGTCTAACATGCAGGACAGTGAACCCTGAGGACCAGCGTTTTGAGGTGTCTGCTTTAAAAATAAATCAGGAAGTGATGTTTGCAACACTAAGGAAATTAAAACCAATGATTTTCTTTATGATTAACATGTTTACATGTAATTAAATTTCATTTAAAAAAAATTGGATATGCATTGTTGAACGTTAATGACAAATAGGTAATTTGCATCATACATAGAAGGTAGTTTTAATTTTTGATGACTAACATTACATATAAGTGTAATTTTATTAGGATTGAAGCTTTGTGAAGTAAATTTTGAAAATGTCAAAACTTCTAATCAATAAAATGTTATTTTTTGACCCTGTTACAATCCTCTGATATAAACGGTTTGTAGAACATTTTTCTGGTTGACATACCATGAATGTAACTTTATTTCTTTTTGTTCATCCATTCTATGGAGGACAACCCAGGACTGAGAAAATGGAGCTGCCTTAATGGTAATCCACAAACTCTGCTTAAAATTCCCCTTTATCTGTTGAATCTTTCATCTTGACCTGTCATGGTAGAAGAAATCTCTGAAGCAATGTTCCTATGAGACAGGAGACATTTCCAACTATGATCTCTTTTAAAAGTGTCACTCAGTAATAAAAAGCTCTTGAGGAGAATCTGCCACCGTCCTGACCTTGTCATTCACTGAAGGAAGACGTGTGTTCCAGGTCATCTCCGGAGCATTTCCTTGTGAATACCTGAGCATGTACCTGTCATCCTGTCTGTTTGGTCCAGCGAGCACCACTGAGAAGACCACAGAAAACCTTCTGTTTGTCCCAACATCAACAGAGTAGATTAATTAGAGTGGCTCATGTAGCCTTATTAAATAATAGCAAAACTGTTCAATTAAATTCAGTGCACTTTATATAGCGTCAATTCACAAGAAGAATCGCCTCAAGGCACTTCACAAAATAAACATTCCAAATGAACCTACGTATCAGTGCCTTGAGTTAAATTCATCACACCAAGCCTACTAAGCAAGCATGTGGCGACAGTGGAGAGGAAAATTCACCTTTAATAGAAAGAAACCTCCAATGCTTCAGATCGACTGCAGGGGTTTGGGGCAGGGCGGGGCGGGTCATTGTGGACCGGCGTGTACCGGTATGGGTCTGCAATTTCAGGAGAGCGTTTCTATCGCTGTTTGGGCTCTCATGTCAGCAGGCGGGGTTAAATGAACTGGCATGCACGATTTTATAAATAAGTTGTGCAACTATTCAGTATTTTTGTGCTGCAATAAATGGTCTGCAGAGCTAAAGACAAAAAAGAAATGTTTACCAAAAGGTTCCACAAGTGACTCCACAGGGCGGTAGCTGAGTCCAGGCCTGCTTTGCTGCCTCGATTTGCCGGATTGTGTCTATAAATAGCATCCTGCATCTCTGTGTATTCCTCTGATTTCCACTCTGGCTGTTTCTGTCCTTAAATTTTCTTTATCAGAATTCATCATTTCTTCAGCTTGGCCCGACGTCTGCTTGAATCCTTTGCCATCCGCTGAGAGACTTCTTTAAAAACTTGCATTCCAAAGCAATCCGTCTAGCGCGTCCTGAGTTTGGATTCTCACGAGGATGGTGAGGAATGTATGGAACTCTGAAGTTGACCAAATCTTGCTGCTACTTATTGGCATTTTCTCACATCAGTGTACAACCAATGAAAATACAAACAACGGAACGCCGAGGTTTGTTTTGCTTGTTGCAAGTAGTGACGTATTTCTGTCCCTCAATCAGTGGACTGTGTTGTCGCTCCGCCCTAGCCGTACCGCTCCACAAAGTTCTGGACCTACAGCAGAAGGGGGCCAAAACACTGGCATGGTCCGGGTCGGTTGTGTGGACTGGTTTAACAATCGAGACAGAAAAATTAGCAAGCCCCGCCCTGCCAGTTTTGGCAGTGGAATCGAGGCTCGATAGAACCAGTATGAGCAGCCATCCGCCACAACTGCATGGGGGTTTGAGAAGACAGAGCAGACACACACACACACACACACACACACACACACACACACACACACACACACACAAATAAAAGAGAAGTGCCCAAGCAGTCTGTATCATCATTGAAGTAAAAAGATTGTTGCAATCTCAGGTTTGGAAAATCTGGGAAAAAGGTTTCATACAAAGAAAGAAAAGTATTTGCTTTAAATGAATAATGCAGCAATTTCCTTACTAACATTGTTGACTAATTGACATAATCTTGAAATCTAAACTTTTTCAACAGTTCCTTTCAATTAAAATATCCTTTCTTGAAATAAACTAAAACAAATAGGTTTAGTGGACAAACGCTGTTTATTGTAATTCTTCTTTTTACACAAAAATCAAAACAAAACAATTTTTTCATCAGATTTTTTTATGGATCATCTTTTTAAAGATTTTTTGGAACATGAAGAAAATATTTACTTACTGATATGGTGTCATTATTTCCATGAAGTAAATTAGTTATTGTACAAGGTTACTAAAATCTGAAAAGGCTGCATGCCAGCTTCACACCACCTTGGCAGTTATCCTGAAGTTGATCACTTAATCCACTGTACAATTGTAATAATTAAGGTTTTGCAAGTGCCTAACCCCATATGTAAGCAGAAATATGTGCATTTGTCAAGTGCATATGAACTGGTTACCAGTTTGTACCCAAATGGTATGAAACGTCAACCTCTAGGTACAGAACTATCCTGGCTGGTTGAAAAGTGGAGGTACAGATTTGTGAATGGACTGTCTGAAAATGACTGTTAAAATCCTCCCAGGAACGTGAATTAACTCACAAACACTCAACTAATCAGTTTCAGAAACTATTCTGCTGACCTTTTTAACTTGAAATTCTTCTAAAAGTTTTAGAAATAAAACATGAACTCCATCGCTGACTGAGGCACAGTTTGTTTCACAAGGTATCATTGAGCTCTAAATGACACTTTGAAAAAGCAACATTATTTAATTAAAATGAATAATCCCAGAACACATAGTATTTTGATAAATGTGTAAACAAATGCCTGTGAACACATTTCTACAAGGAAAGAAATTATTATGTGATGAAATATTTCAGATATCGAACTCTTTCACATTTGTGCACCTTTATTTTATTTTTTTAACAGAAACTGGTAGGAACGCATTAAAGGTTGAATATGGAACACGAACACCAAAGCGACATCTAGTGTGTGGAGGGTGTAGTTGCAACAATAGAACAAGGTTTCCAGCCATCAGGATGCCAGGTTTGCTGCCGATATGTGAAGTGACCAGTCAGCACCATGTCCAGTGATGACCTAAACTCACTCTGGTTTTAGATCTTTTATGGTCGCTCCTCTTCTGAGAAGGATTACGACATCTTTTGGGTTCAGAAGCAGCTGCTTGACTTGCCAAGTCCACCATTTTCCACAGTGCCAGCCTCGCTGTGCTGAGCAGACTGTTTACTGTATTTGGAAATCCACAACGGTGCCCTCTAGTGGCTTTTAGATGTAAACGTAAACCCAGTGTCGTGCCCGTCAAAATAAATTTTTGATTATTATTTTTTTTTTTTAAATATAACTTTTAAAGAAAAAAACTGTACATTCATTCTGCACACCTCTAAACGCCCCATGGAGGTATTATTTTCTTTTAAAATATAGCTTTTAATCAAAATGTTCCATACTCCACCTTTTAAATATTGTTATGCAAAACTGATCATGAGGTAAACATTTACAAAATAATGCCTGTGTTTCAGATTGGGAGTATCAAACACACTGCTAACAGTTTTTATTGTCACTATAGTTTACAGTTACTTTTTTTTTCAATTTTGTGAAAAATGTTCACAACTGATGCAGAAATCCATTTTTTGCCATTGAAAGCAACACAACATTATTAGTTTATAGCACTAATACTGATAAATATCAAATTAACATGCAAAATATTGACATTTTCAAAGAGCTGCAGATTCTTACACAGCATGCTAAACACAGAATCGACCTCTTCGCAGTCCCGCAGCAGTCCTGTTAGCCTTTAGAGCTTACTCACTGAAATATCTGGGGTTGAGGCCTTTTTCGAGTCGCCGTTGTCGTTAACCTTCTCTGCACGTTGACTGCCGCAACTTGACACGAACTGCCTGTGAGACGACAGACAGGACAACTGCCTGAGACAAGTGTCGTTTTCTAATTCAGTCCGAGTGTTCGAACCTTGGCGCCGCCTCCTCAGACCTTGGTGGAAGTGAATGGTAAACAAACCGTATGTGATGGGGTCAAGACACGCGTTGAAGAGGCCAAATATAAACAACATATGAGTGAGCGAATGAGACACTGTCTCCTCCATTTTCTCAGGAAATAACCAGTACCACAGGCCGAGCAGATAGTATGGGGTCCAGCAGATGATGAACGAGGTCACAATGACGATGCTCATCTTGAGAGTCCTCATCCGAGCTTTGGGGATGTTGCTGTGCGAGCGGCGAAGATGCACGTCTCTTGACAGAACTAGAGACGGAAACAAAAGCACAATTTTTGAGCTACAGAAAATGTTGTCGGTGTAAAATTTGGAAAGGAATAAGTTCATGAGACATACTATTACTCTGAGCCATGCGGCTGGATATCTCAATGAGGATCCGTGTGTAGCAGAAAATCATGATGACCAAGGGGAGGAGGAAGAGGCACATGAAGGTGAACATGTTGTAGAGGGTCTCCTGCCAGTGCTGGACAAAGCTGCCATGGGTGGTGCACTGGGTGAAGTTTTCTGGGACTGTGATGGTCACATTGTGGAAAATAAACATCTGGAGAAAAAAAAGGACAAACGGTGATGTTCTGCAGACAAAATTTGTTTATTGAATTAAAGGTTTGATGTGCACGAATAAAGAAAATGTACGAGTCAATTCAGCAGTCACCAAATTTAATTTTTAATAAGGATGTGACTTTTTCATGAAGGGAATCTTTTACACTAGCTGAGATGCTTGATGGAGCTCTTGGTCAATTTATATTCCTGCAGCTTTGGTCACAATCATAGCAGAGCAGAGCACATCTTGGCCAGGTTGTCATGGATATTAGAAGAAGGTGCAGATGACATTTCTCCTCAGAGTCTAAGAGCTGTGTTGTTTCAGTAGTAAAATTAGGCTGGCAAAAAAAAACCTTTTGCAAAGATACGTCAAATTTAAAAATTAGAAATAATAACTCATCACAAGAATTATTTCCATCTATAAAAATGTCTAAGCCTTCCTTTCTATGCAGGGCTGAAGAGAGCTGGTGCCTATAATGATAAGTGCATATGGTAAGTGCATGGGTGCAACATGCTAATCATTTTGCACCCCGTTGGTGTGAAACGGCCACCACTGTGTAGAAAATGACTAAGTACGACGTGTGGATGTGAAGTGGCTGAAGAACAGCTTAACCAGCACTTGCTTGATGCAAACTGACAGCAAGAGGAATCAAGACTGCAATTTACAGAATATGTTGTGAACTGGTGCAAAATTATTATGTATAAATTTAACACTGGTAATCATAAAGAGGCCAATGCACGGCCACAAAAGTGTTTTGCTTCTCTGCGATTCTGTCATTTTTGTTCATCTTCAAGCCCTGCAGCTTTGTAAAATTAAAAAAACACGCAAATTCTACACTAAGATGTACTGTTCAGTCAGGAATCGTGTGCTACGTCTTTCAGTAGCAGTGTGCACTATGTTTTAGTCTAATTTAGTAAGAAACAGAGACATTTCCCTAAAGACAGCTGCAGGATTTTGATGAACCAGGTGAGAAAATCCAGCTCTGTTTGGAGCTCATCAGCTGAGACAGATTTTAAGCATCTTTTTTTTTAATATAGTTTATGGTTTTTACACAACACAGTTACTTTTAATATTGCATGTTCAGTTGAAAATGTCACACACAAACTCTTAATCTGTCAAATCTTCTGAAAACGAACACATTTTTAATTGCATGTGCAGAAATCACACCATAACATGTTTGTCCTGGAAACATAAAAACTCATGTGTGACCATCTGAGCCTCCTCTCATATTCACACACCAGCTGTATGTCTGAGAATCACTTTTTAGTTTCTCTTTCTCTCATTCAATTTAGAGAGCGTGCGACACAAGCATTTGGTTGCCATGGTGACCTCAATGAGCCACTAGCAGCAGTTTTAACATTTACTTTTTATACTTTTTGGGAAGTTTATACACCAAAATCTAGATATTTTCTTGTTAAATTAGTTATAAATACTGATTTAAAGAAGCTGTATACTTTATGCAATTTTCAAACAAAAACATTACATACACACACATACGTGTATATATGTATATAACTTATTCCTTATCAATTATGTTAGGTAAATAAACAAAAATAATGCAACATTGGTGTGACAAATTTGCCTTCTAAACAGAGTCTTTTCAGTTGAAGGCCGTCTTTGACACAAATTGGCAATCAGGTTGATTCAAACGTCCTGGAGAACAAACCACAGATCTTCTGTGGGTGTTTCTGGCTCAAACCCTTCCATCTCTTCGTGCATTCCCAAACGCATTCTATAAAGGACGTTGAAATCGGAGTTGTGTGTGGGCCTAAATATCACTTCCAGGTTTCCTAGCTGTTCTTTGTGCTAAATATAGCTCTAAATGACACTAGCCGTCCATTTGAGGTTGTTGTCCTGCAAAATCAATCTAAGGCCAATGATGCCTCCCTGATGGTATTGCATAATGAATAAGTATCAGCTTGTATTTATTAGCTTTGAGGAAACCATTAATCCTGACCAAATCTCATTTATCCCCCCATATGCTCCACAATGCCTCACTGTTGCCTGCAGACAATCATTAATCAAGTAAGAATATCTGACCTCTGCTATAGAAATTTCCACTTTTTGACTCATTAGTTTCGAGCACCTGCTGACATTGTTTTCTGCAGGTATTTTTGTGGCGCTGACTTTTTGGCTGCAACACTTTCCTGGGCCCTACAGGTTTTGTGTCAGTTCTGAGCTGATGGCTCTGCTGGACGTCTTCAGATTTTGCAGGAGAATAAGAAAAAAGAGTCTTTCATCTGCTGCATCTTTGTGTCTCTGGTCCTCCGTGTGGCCTGTTTCTTTGTACTTCTTCAAAGGAGCCGGAACAGAGTATTTCTACAACTCTGCTTTGAAATTTTTACCTGGGAGAGACCTTATGAAGGAAGTATAACTATGTTGTGAGTTGTTGTCAGTATGAGCCACAACACGACTTTGGTAGCAGCGTTTTTGGCTGTTCCTCACCCAGATTTAAGCCATGAGCACCGGTTTTGTATAATTAAACAACCATACACCCGATCTGTGTGGAAGCTTATTTAAAAATCTCCACTGTTGTTGCATTCTTCTGTATTCTGTGGAAGATTTGGATAAATACCAGGGAAGACATTATGAGACTGTGCATTTATTTTCCACTCCTCCACAAGGAGCTTTGTTAAATTGAGCAAATTGGTTGTTTGCACGCGAGACTGAAGTCAGAGGTTTGACATTTGATATGTTCTGCTAAACTCAACAAGCCTTTGGCTGCGTGTGTCCAAACCGAGCCGAGACACCTAATCATTAAAGCCAAAACTAAAATGCAATGTCATGTTCCCTAACCTGCAGCTTGTACGTTTTATAATTAGCTTAATTTTGTTGTTAATGAAGTGACATGAAATCATTTAGATGGAGGGCAGACATCTCAGAGGCCCACGGAGAAAGTTAAGCTGCAGGACAAAAGCGTGAGGAGAATTTAAATTCTTGAATGCGTCTGAGCTCAAAAAAGCCACATCTGTGCAGGTAAATAAGCTGTTAGTGTCTGTAAATGCAGACATCATCTGGATGAAGAGATCTACACTTTTATTCACTATATTCTTATTCGTTTCAGATTGTTTTTCTTTTAACTAACATAAATAATTTCGAATACTGTCATAAATCTTTTATTATATTTTCCATTTCCTAATTAGACCTGACTGCACTCTTCGTTATAATTAAAGAGGATTAAACTAATATTCTCTAAAGAAATGATCTGGCATAAAACAAACCTTTATCCACAATTATTATTTCATGACGTTTTTGTTTTCCCAGCTGATTTTTATTAAAATTTATATAATTAAGTCATTGCCTGCATCACAATGAGCTCCATATGAAGAAACATTGAATTATTTAGGCTTGTGTCATCATTCTCAACAAATTCAAAGCAAGAAGACCCTAAAATACAGGATAAAACAAAAGTTACTGGATGCAAAAAAAGGAAGATTTTGTTGTCTCATTGTTCAAATGCTTAAGAGTCATTTGAATGCAGCTCTGACGTTCAGTATTGAGAAGCTGCTGACGCGGAAGCTGCTTAAAGACTGAGAGAGCAAAAACAGATCGTTCCAGTTTGCTGCAATATGACTAAAATCCTGTTTCTTCTCTCACTAACGGGTTAGATCAGAAAACAGACATGAATCATGCAGCAGAATATCAGTAAGTGTGACTCATCATTGCTAGCGTTTCACGCACCTTAAGAGTGCTTGAGGTGTATGCATGTTTACGTCACAATCAGAAAACAAAACAGCAGGTACGTCACTGCACACGACACCACATACACCCGTGATTCATTATCTAATTCAAGCAAAATATTTTCTACGTTTGTTAAGAATGAAATTCAGAATGAGTCATTCATGCAAAATCTGCAAATATGGAATTAAAATAATAAAAAATGTATTAAATAACTATTTATTAACCATCATTTATAAGCCCAGTCCGCTCATTAATACTACCTTCTGGTGTTATTAGATCCTGATAAAAACATAGAGTGTAACATCAACCAAATGCTGATCAGAGATCAGTAAATAGCATTGACAAAACACCAAAACTGTGTTTATAAAATACACCTGTGGCCAAAGGTTTTTATGGACTGAAACAAATGTTACTTGTCACAAAGTTTGCCGCCTCAGTGTTTTATGATCTTGTGATTTCTTTGATCCTTTCATTTTGGCTGCTCGTGATAAGAAGACATCAGTTTGCAGAAATAATGAGACCAACTGTGATCTGTGTAGATAAACTTTCTCCATGCTCTGTGATCATTTAAGAATACATCAGATGGACAATTGGGAATGGACAGTCGTTTGAAGTGACATAATGACGTAGCTTTGAGTTAGCGCTCTGACTTTGAAAAACCAATCCATCCATCTATTCATTGTCTTGAGCTTATCTGAATCGGGTCTCGGGTGCAGCAGCCTAAGCAGAGAGGCCCAGACTTCCCTCTCCCCAGCCACTTGGGCCAGCTCCTCTGGAGGAATCCCAAGGCATTCCCAGATCAGATGGGAAACATAGTCTCTCCATTGTCTCCTGAGTCTTCCTTTCGGTCTTCTCCCAGTTCCTCTCGATGTGGAGGAGCAGCGGGTCTACTCCGAGCCCCTCCCAGATGACAGAGCTTCTCACCCTATCGCTAAGGGAGAGCCCACACCCTGCAGAGAAAACTCATTTCAGCCGCTTGTGTCCAAGATCTCATTGTTTCGGTCACTACCCAAAGCTCGTGAGGGTAGAAACGTAGATCAACTGTTCCGGCTCAGCTCTCTCTTCACCATGACAGACCGGTACAACGCCTGCAGACGCAGCACCAATCTGGCTACCCTCATTTGTGAACAAGACCCCAAGATACTTAAACTCCTTCACTTGAGGCAGAACCTCGTCCCTGACCAACTGTTTTTTTTTTCCCTGGGCAACAGGAATGTTTTATAATGTTGCAAAACAGAAAAAAAAGTAGTTTTTCTTTTTTACTTGGTTGCAGTTTGTGAAACAATCTGCCTCTTTATGTCATGTTCTGTGGTGAGCTACTGGTGTGAATGTTCCTGAGTTCTGTTTTCAGGTGGGCGGGTCCGAGAGCGGTACCAGCTGCTGCTGGTTTGGTAATCAACTGCCAGGGGATATAAGGAGCAGTGTGACTCTACTCCACGCCGGATGATTACTCAGTTTGGGTAGCTCTAGCCTCTTGGTTCTCCTGTGTTTTAGTCATTGTTCACCGTGCCATTTTTCTATCAGTTTTTGGATTCCTGTGCCATTCGTCTAACCTCCTCCTGTGCCTTCCAGGTTCACTCTCCAGTCTCATCTCCAGTACCATAACCCTTGGAACTCACCTCTTCACCACGCCACACTGCATCTCCCCTGGCCGCCCGCTCTCTCTCGTCCACCTGTTCACAACCGTGTCCCCCCATGACACCTACGGATCAGTAC
>SSNS01001170.1:9133-36748 GCA_006937985.1 Aphyosemion australe
AGCCCCCAGCACCACGCTCTGAGGGCAAGGTTAAGGTCATTGATAATCCGAACAGTAGGGATAACCCTTATCCGGGTTACCAGGCATGACTAGAGCCAGAAACTGATACAAAAGCTACCTCAGAAACACTACCAAGGCCAGATCCCGCGGCGGCGCAGGAGGGCGATACGGATAACACGACTGTTGACATTTTTGCTGCACTCAGAAAGTGGACAGACATCTCCAAGGCTCCCACACGTGTTATCTTGTTTAATGGGAAACCGTTCAGCTGTCTGTGCAATACCGGAGCCTGTAGGACGGTTCTTACTGCACCTCCTCCTGAAACTAAGTTCTCATCCGATACGATTTTCATTAAAACTGCAGCTGGTCATATTAAAAAGCACAAACTAACCAGGCCCATTCAGGTTAGAGATCAGGAGACAGGAGCTAACACTCACATACCATTGCTAATAGACTCAACTTGTCCTGTCAATCTACTCGGACGAGACCTCATGATGAAATTAGGCATTTCTGTCGTATGCACACCTGAAGGCATGACTTCTGAAATAAATCCACCAGATTCACAAGACATTCTCGTGTTAAAGGGTGATGGGGAACCTCATTACTGGTGGTCCTTGGACGTGACGTCTACACATGTGTCTAAGGAGCTAGCAGACTTAGTTTTTGCTAAAGCTAGTGCAATGAATTATGACCAGTTCGGTGAATCTGATCGCATGCCACCTGCTGAGTTACATGTCACACTCAGGTACAAAGAGGAGCCTGGGCCTGACATGCCATATGACACCAAATTTCACAAATTAACAGATCACACCATCACGCTTCAACACCTGTACATAACACCACGGGGAAATGCTGTTTGTTCTGTTATCTTGTCTCAAGAACAATATCGCCTTTCTCGCGTCAGACCTGCTCACATGTCCGTGCTAAAAGACAGAAATCGCCCTTGGAAAAGCATGAGTGACCTCCTTGCTGATGCGATAAGCGAACAATATGATACGGATGACCCTGACGGCTGGAAGCGCAGCTCGTCAGGAAAATGCCGCTGCACACTAGGCTGGAAGATAAGAGTGTCTCCAAACACACATTTACACGAATGAGACAAGCCAGATACGTCCTTGACATGCGCAGTTGCATTGGAGGACTATCCGGAGCTAAAAACATTCCAAATGACCTGTGGTCAAAAGGCCCAACTGATGTAGGACTGATAAAAGGATGTTTACCTGTTAAGGTGCAAGAAAAATCACACTACAGACCGCAAGTAAGACAATATCCCATCAGCAGAGAGGCTGAGGAGGGTATTGCACCTGTGATTGAAAGCATGCTCCAGGCAGGCATAATCAGACCTTCACCTGAATTCACGTGTCTTTCGCCAATCTATCCTGTACGGAAGCCTGGCAGAGACACATGGAGGTTCATCCAAGATCTCAGGCTCGTAAATCAGTCTATTGTCCAGATAGTGTCTGATGTGCCCAACCCACACACTATTTTGAACCAAATCACACCTGACAAAAAGTGGTTCACTGTTATTGATTTGTGTAATGCATTTTTCTCAGTACCCTTGCACCCAGAGTCCCAGCATTGGTTCGGCTTCATTTTCCAGGGTAACAAATACACCTTCACGAGATTGCCTCAGGGGTACGCGAATGCACCCCACGAATACACACAGGCGTTAAGAGCTTCTATGTTCAGCTGTGAGCTCCCTGCACATTCACAAATCCTACTATATGTAGATGACATTCTGATTGCATCAGACACTGAAGCAGCATGCAGAGAAAGCACTTTACACGTTTTGCAGCACCTTTATGAGCAAGGTCACAAGGTTTCACTCAGTAAGCTTCAGCTATGGAGACCTTCAGTGACCTATTTAGGTCACACCCTGTCCGGTGAAGGAAAAGCTCTGTTACAAACTCGGAAAGCTGCGATACAGGAAGCTGCTAAACCTGTAACAAAGAAACAGATGATGTCATTCTTAGGGCTCGCTAATTTCTGTCGCACTTGGATTCCTGACTTGGCATTTATGGTATCGCCTCTCCAGCATATCATTTATGGCAAAGATCTAGCTTTAAATGACAAAATCTGCTGGACACCTGAAGCAGAAAAAGCTTTTGTGCATTTAAAGCAGCTGTTGCAGACTGATGTTGTTTTGGCACTACCAGATTACTCCAAGAGGTTTTTTCTCTCTGTTGATGCAGCGTCCGGTCACATGAAAGCGGTTCTGACTCAAAAGCATGGCAGTCAGCACAGGCCGGTAGCTTATTATTCTAAGAAGCTAGATTCGATAGCGGCAGGTCTGCTCAGCTGTGTCCAGGCCTGCGCTGCAGCATCTGAAGCAGTTAGTCAAAGCTCTGACATCGTTCTGCTGCATCCTCTGACACTGCAAGTACCGCATTCCGTGGCACTAGTTTTGTTGCAAACAAATCTACCTTTTCTGACACACAACAGACATCTGACATATGTCTCCACATTGTTGTCACATGCACACATTGAGATAGTTCGTTGTAGCAGTTTGAATCCAGCAACTCTGTTACCGACACACACAGATGGTGCTCCACACTGCTGCAGAACACACACGAATGAGCAAACAAAGCCTCGTGCTGACATAATGAACATTCCAGAGACTGCCTTCTTATCTCTATTCGTGGATGGGTCAGCAGCAAAGGATTCTATGGGCAGAAACCGTGTGGGTTATGCTATCACCACACAGACTTCTGTTATAGAGGCCAGACCCTTACCCTCTACTTGTTCAGCACAAGTCGCTGAACTTGTCGCTGTCACTAGGGCGTGTCAGCTGTACGAAGGGCGTGACATTAACATTTTCACTGACAGCCAATATGTTTATTCCTCTGTGCATCATTTTGCACAAATATGGAAGAATCGAGGCATGGTAACATCCAGTGGCAAAAAACTGACACACGCGTCGAAATTGTTGGAACTTCTGGATGCGGTCCAGCTCCCGAAACGCCTGGTCAGGCTCACCAGACTGATGACTCAGAGGTCTCCAGGGGAAACTCTTTTGCAGATCAGTGTGCAAAGCTTGCAGCTCAAGAGCTCCCCCTGCCGGAGACTTCATATTACTGCACAGACACTCTGACAAAGGACATACTACAGGACGCACAGGTTTCAGCCACTGACCAGGAACAGAAATCCTGGATTAAGTTCAACCCTATCTCGATTGATGATGTCCTACACATAAAAAACAAGCCCATTCTTCCCAAATAACTGTTCGCGACTGCAGCTTTGCTGAGTCACGGGTTGAGTCATGTTTCTGCGGGAGGAATGGGACAGTTGATAAACACGTCTTTCCACACTGTAAACTTTTCTTCTTTTGCTAAAGACTATTGTCGGAAATGTTTGATTTGTATGAAAAACAATGCTCAAGGCCGTTTACGGCCGAAAAGGGGAAGTTTTCCGACGCCAGAATACCCATTCCATACTATACACATGGATTTCATTGAATTGTCACAGATGCATGGAGTGAAATATTGCCTTGTGGTGATTGATGCATTATCTAAATGGCCAGAAATTTACCCTACAAAGAAATGTGACGCTTTGACAGTGGCAAAGGTGTTGTGCAATCATTTTTTCCCTACTTATGGAATTCCTTCTGTTATCAGGTCAGACAATGGAACACATTTTGTTAACGAGGTGATGACTGGATGTTCTGAAACACTGGGGATTGAGTTAAAGAGACACTGTGCGTACCACCCTGCTTCAGCCGGTCTCGTGGAACGGACTAACGGTACTATAAAGAACAGGCTGGCAAAAACAGTGGCGGAGACAGGCCGTCCCTGGCCTGACTGTGTGTCACTGGTAAAGCTTTGGATGAGGGTAACAGCTCCCTCTGGTGGACCAACACCATTTGAGATAGTGTATGGGCAACGATTTCCGTTCCCATACATCACCAGCCCAGTTGACCGCAGTGACAGAGAAAATACACTTGCAGATTGGATGATTAAAATGTTCTCTGAAAAACATGTCAAAGAATGCAATAATCTGCCAGAACCCTCTTGTGCTTTCTCGCCCACACAGATCGTGAAACCAGGAAATTGGGTCCTGATCAAAGTGCTTAAACGAGACAACTGGAGTTCTCCACGTTGGGACGGTCCATTTCAAGTCTTGCTCGTTACCCCCACCGCTGTGAAAGTTGCTGAGAGGCCATCTTGGATCCACCTTTCTCATTGTAAGCTCATCGAAGTCACCTAACCACCTCTAGGGCGGCGACGAAGTCCAGGCTTCAAAGGGGCTCCTGTACAACAGGTGGGAGCGTCTCAAACCTGGTGAAGATGGAAGACTGCTACAGGCACACAGTATGCCTTGCCATGGTGATGACGGTGGCTTACGTGACGGCGATCTGCCTCTCGGCACTCGACGGACAGATTGGATCAACGGCTGTTGTCTGGGGCACAGGAGATGGAACTAAGGTTGAACCTACATCCATGGTGGGACGGGGCCCCGCCCTGCCCACCGACCATAGCGATGGACCGTCTCCAGCACTCGCGGACCCGTCTGGTCGTCACAGGAAGACAAGGAGGAAGAGGAATTCCGAATCGGGATGGAGGATCAGGACCCACACACCCAAACTGGACCCTGGTTTCGCAGTTCCTGGGATGGAGGGAGTTCGTCTGGGCGCACCACTGTCGGAAGGGAACTTCTGGTTTGCATCGGTCACTGCCATCGTCCGAGCAGCACAGGTCAAAAGCGTCGTGCTATGTCTGCTCACTGATACCACACACCCTCAAGGAGTCATCACTTCTACGGCCTGCAGCGTTAAGTTCAGTTGATGTTTTTTGTATTCTGTATGGCTTAGCTCATCCACGACAATCCACTGACCCAAATGATCTTTGGTTGCGCACAGACACTTCTGCTCTGAAGCAGTGTTCCTCATGGCATGACAATTTGATCAGACTCAATAGTACTGATGTTTTTGCAGACCCCACCGGGAGACTCACACAACCCGTAGCTACAATTGGCACACGCTTCCTTCCTGGGAATCACTCTTTTTGCTTCAGAAGGTCACCTAGAGCCAATATTCCCAGTGTTTATGTAGGCGAGATTAATGCCACCAGATGTCATCTCCTCCTCAGGTCAGCTTGTTCCTGGCGCATCACAGGAAACCCTTCCTGCCTGCCACTGTTTCCTGGCCGAGCTCAAGGACACCATCTGCAGGACTCTTTCGGTAATTACACCATCACCTGGCCGTCTGATGCAGGTTGTACCAGCTCCACTAATGCGGCCTGGCTGTGTGGCAGCAACCTTTATCAGATTTTGCCTCCAGGATGGGTTGGAACGTGCGCACTCATTCAATTGCACCCTGCAGTCACGCTGCATTCAAAGTTACCATACGCACCCCACCATAAGGCTCGTGGCCGTCGCAGGCGTGACTCAGAAAAGGTTGTTGTTGGTGTGGGTGCTAAGTTCTTCTCTGGACTGTTCCCCTGGTGGGGCACGGTTAATAACGCACATCAAATAGACCACCTGCACGTTGAGCTAGAAAACTTGACTGACTTCGCGTCCCACGGGTTTTCGGCTTTTCCACCTTTCATGGTAGCTACCAGGAACATGTTAATGCAACACCAACTCGCCCTTGATCTGCTATTGGCCTCTGAAGGGGGCCTTTGTCATGTCGTCACGCACACTCTAGATTCCAGGTGTTGCACCTTCATACCTGACACATCAGGCAATGTCACAGCTGCCATTGCACACATGAACAGCCTCTTGTCTCACATGAAGGCTGAAGAAACCAGTGTTCCGAGTGGATCCACCTTTTGGCAATGGCTGTATCCCAGTTCTTTGTTCAAGTTGTTACTGACATATTTGATTCCTGTCATTATTTTTCTTGTTTTTCTTGCTGTATTTTCATGCTGCATTGTACCATGTATCAAGAGTTGTATCACCAATATGATTAATGTTTCTCTTGTTCAATATTCGGCTGCTTTGACTCCCGCACCTGCCACTCCTATTGATGTTGATGTTTCTGATTTGACCGGTATTCCGGTATCCCAACTGTAAATGATGATTTTTAATCTACGTTTTTACTGGAATGATGCTTGGGATGAAGTTCTTGGTGTTGTGGTATTGATCACTGACTACAGCACAGCTACAGCATCACATTCTGTGATTCCCCAACATGTGATTGCTTCTACTGATTTCACGTTCCGAGCCGAGGTTTCTTGTTTTGATTCTGCTGTTGACGCTTATTTTCGATGTATTGATTTGCTCTCCTTGTACCGCCTCGGTGTGTATGATTTTCAGGACGAACACCTGTCCTGGTTTTATCCATTCCCCCTTCCCTGAAGTCATGATTAATGAAGCTTTCATAGAAAATGGTGACAAGTTATGAAAGTGGATGATATTTCATGCATGTTATGTATAAATACCATAAACAGGAGGGATTATGTCATAGAATTTCTATGTCCTGTATGGCTTCTCTATTTCATTCTGTATCTCACACACACTCACACACTCACACACACACATCATCTGAACACACCCACTACCTTATCTCCTACTTTAAATAAACTGTGTTGGCAGCCGCTCGGGGCAGACTGTACTCTGTCCTGAGTTGGTCTGTCACCCTTTGCAAATGGTTCTGTGTGATTCATTGTGTCTCTCTTATTTCCCCAGTTCCGGTTAGGGTAATTGACAAAATCCCTAACACCGTCCAAATTCAGAGCCGCTGACTTCCGGTCTTAGCGACCTTGCAAGGACCCGGCCTTGCTAGACTGGCGAGGACCCATCCTCACAAGCATCCTGCCCCTGGATTCGGACACACCCATGGTCTCAGGAAACCAGCCGTCCACCATCCCTGCTCTCTGATTGGCTGAGAGAGTTCAAACTTATTCCGGGTTAACAGGATTTAGTCACCCCAACATGTTATACACCAATTGGATCGGCTTAGATTCAGGAAACCAGCCGTCCACCATCCCTGGTCTTTTTATTGACTGAGAGAGTTTTGAAATTTCAAAGTTCAATTTCTGCTCTTTCTAAAAGTTTATTTTTGATATCATTCTGCAAACTTTGACAATTAAACTCATTTTCAATTTCACTTCAGTTCTAATGCATGTTCATCTATCAGTTTCAGCTGCTAAATTCACAGCTCAGCTAATTGTAAAAATTTAACTATTAAACTATTCCTACTCAAATACCAGCTGTTTAAACATTTCAGCTGTCCAGTTTTTCAAACTATGTTTAGAGATTTCAGTTTTCTGCTGTTTCAAATTTTTTTCTCTTTTCTCCACTTACTTATTTGGCTTTATTACACTTGTTAGTGATTTTTTGCTCTTAAATCTTTTCAGCTCATTTTTACAATTAAGCAAAATTTTTGCAGCAGAAAACTGCTTATTTCAGTTCAGCTACTCAGCTATCAGTTTCAAAATTCAGCATATCCTGCTAAATTCACAATTCAACT
This sequence comes from Aphyosemion australe, assembly GCA_006937985.1. Classification (NCBI taxonomy): domain Eukaryota; kingdom Metazoa; phylum Chordata; class Actinopteri; order Cyprinodontiformes; family Nothobranchiidae; genus Aphyosemion; species Aphyosemion australe. Next base: position 16,542 of record SSNS01001170.1, read on the forward strand.
AACTACTTATACTCAAATATGAGCTGTTTAAACATTTTAGCTGCTCAGTTAGAGATTTCAGTTTTCTGCTGTTTAGGGTTTTTTTTCTCTATTCTGTACTTACTTTTCGGGCTTTTTAAAACTTTTTAGCAATTTTTGCTCCTAAATCTACAAATACATTCAGCACATTTTGACAATTAAGCTTAGCTTTAGCTTCAGTTCAGCAGTTTCAGCTATCATATTCAGCAATCAAGCATTCAAACACATTTCTGCAAGAAATGCAATTTATCTAGTTCATTTTTGTCTTCCTTCAAAATTTATTTTTATCTAATTTTTGTTCCTTTATTCTTATTTTTTATTACAATATTTTTTAAAATTATTATTATTTTTTTGTTCTTGTGAAGCCCCTCATGATTTCTATCTGGAGAAGCGCTGTATAAAAATTGTTTAATTTTCTTAGCAAATTTTTGAGTTTGATCTTACAGCGTAGGCTCCTTTACATGGAAAGAAGACTCTGCTATGATGTAAAATAGTCAGAACATTAATGACTTTTGGGACTTTCACAGCAGGACAGTCTGGGAGACAAACCAGGGACATTATTCCATAGTTCAGCAGTTGCTTGTTTGGGTGCTACCTGAAACGAGCACCGACTATGAGATAAAAAAAGAGTGAGGAAGTAGAGAAGATGTCTGAAAGCTATGTGACAACACAAGTAATCATTTATTTCTCAGGAGTGCCAACCCCTTCCACTAAACCACCTCTACTGGCAAATTTTCTAACTTATCATTGGTTTTCCTCTCTTTGGTTCATTACCTCTACTTTGCAGGATAGTCCATTTGCTGTTCACGCTGGAAGCAAACCAAAACTCAGTATATCAGGCAGACCAGAGTTTGTAAATTTGGCTCACACCAGAGTTCATATGAGCTTTCACACCTGCCCAACTGAACCAGACTCTCCAAGAAAAGCTCTGGTCTGTTTAAAGTGGATCAAACAGCACTGGTGTTAAAGCCCCATAGGAACATAATGGGCTCCACATTACTAGTGTGAGTTTTGTTTGCAACAATCTCACCTGTAATCTTTGTTTTGTTTAACAGAGTGAATCTGAGCTTTTTGTAGGTGAAGTTCAAGACTACTAGCATAGAAACCAAGACGGACAGTAGAAGATGCAAAATGATTTTGCTCTGCATTTCGGTCTAGTCACGCTCCAGTGGAACCTCCACAGCTCTGACCAGTATGGTGGTGTGCCAATCACAGCGCTTTACTGGTATGGTGGATGGGATGATACGACAGAGCAGAACAACTAAGACGGTGACGGCTTGTTTGAAACAACTTTGGCATCAACTTTGGACTATTTAGACTTGGGCTTTTCTTTGAGTCAAGAGCAGATAGAGGTACTTAAGTCCTTTATTTAGAAAAAGGATGTTTTTGCATCTTTTTCAACAGTGTGTATGATGGACTGCCCTGTTGACTGATATCTGTAGCAGTAAGTACGTCACTTTTTACAGTGTCCAATAGCATGTAGCAACAGTTTGAAAGACAACCGTAGATTCCGCCCCTTGACTGAATTTTCCCTATGGGTCGTGGCCAGACTATATATTCACATATATAGGATGGCTTGTCAGGCTACAATACTACTTCATCATTGTGGAACACTGAAAAAACACTTTTAAAATTTTATTTCTGATTATAATCAGTCACTCACTCTGAGTGTTTCATGCAGGCTGAACATGAAAATAGTCTCCTCCACATATCTCCTGCATTAGCTTCTGATAGAAAACAGACGGTGAAACTCTAGGATTAGAAAAGCCTGACAGATCTACGTCACACTGTCACTTAACATTCATGGACTCACCCATCTTGGCTCACGACGGGGAAGGCTGTTGTTGGTTTAGCGTCCAGGAAACAGCAGAGAACATCTCATCTAGTCTACTAGATGAAGTTAGCTAGATGGTTAGCTTATTAGATGTTAGACGGTTAGCTTCTAAGCTAACCATTAGCAACTCCACCACACAGCAGAACTCCTCCAGGCTTGTGTTATTTGTGGAGATAAAACATCAATGTTGCATAGCAAACAGAGTCACTGGTAGAGTCGTGTTGCTGTTAGTTAATCAGAGGAGAGACGTCCAAATATGAGGAAATAAGACTCCAAATCCTACGGTCTGAAGCTCTTCTCTGCTCACTTTTAGTTCCTGAAAATTTTGCACCAGGGTCTTTTGTCTGCCAAGTACGATTAACAAGGCATTCATTCCTACTGGAGACCACTGCAAATGTATCAATTAAACAAATGTTCCACACAGTGCTTTAAGTGGGCCGTAGATACTGGACATAACATGTCCATTTATGTCGGTGTAGCAATAATGAGGCAAAATGGGAGGTTCCCACCGCCTCCATTTTGGCTGTGTCACACGTCTTGTCACGCCCAGACAATCCATAAATGGGAAAAGGGGTGGAGTTGAGGGTGGGGCATTGAGGGCGGGCGATAACGAACCAATGTCGCCACTAAACTGAGCTAACCCACGAAGACGGAGCTCCAAGAAAGCGAACCACGTAGCTGTCTGGCTTCCGTGCAAGGCTGCAGCAGTGTTGGTCATCTGTGGAACTCTAATATCGACTGTAAAAATACAAGCAGAGCCTCAGACCACTGCAATTGGAGCCATGTGCCCTGGCTGAGCTCACGCTTCACTCCGGGGGAGATAAGTGGGACATTAGCTACATGCTAACTCGAAGCTAGTGGAGTTTTTCGGGCTTTTTTAGTGTGACAGTGTGAGCATCCTGTCATTGGATCCCGATTGATCATGCGCCCTGGCTACTTGGCCACAGGGATATCCCTTTGGCTGACTGGTTAGCGCGCGAGTCTCACTCGGGGGTCTGAGGTTCGAGTTTGTCCACCTTGCCACATTAGCAAGAGAAACGAAGTTGAGCGACTCCAAAATGTTTCTGTAGTCTCTCTCAGAGAGTTCCACAGGCGACCACCACAATCGCAGCCTCAGGCAGAAGCCAAGCAGCCACGTGGCTCCCTCGGGTGAAGGGAGTGTGCGGCTGCCTGTGTGTAGCAGCTTTTCCTCGACAGCCTGCCTCCGCAAGGATCAAGCGGCACATTTGTGGATCTCTGATCGCTGCCGTTGAAAGGAGAGGCATGTTGCAGAAACTCGGCAAACCTCCGTTCTGCAGTGGTGACATGGCGGATCTTTGACCGTGGTGGACCAGCGAAGCCCCGAAGCCTCTGCTAGCGAGCCTTGGTTAGCTTACCTAGCTTGAGTTTGAGTACCCTGCCAGCCCCACGAACACGTTACATTTCAACCCATCTTTGACCAAACAGTGTTATGTTAAACAAACAGCATCTTCCCCCATTCAACCAGCGAATTAAAGTACAGAAATATAATTTTACTTACTGATAAAAATGAAGCAGAGACTTCTTGGATGGTTTCTTGGTGCAAACAGTTCCACAGCTTGCCCTCTTTGTCCAAAAAATTCCACGATTAACATCCAAACACAACCACGCAGAAAACACAACTAAAGTTCAGAGAGTCAAAATGGCCGAACATCTATTAACGTGAGGCTGAGGCCTTTCTTGGAGCTAGCTGCTTATGCTAGCTCTGAAGCTAGCTCTGACGCTCATGCTTCCTGTAAATCAAATCTAATTATTCATAATTTCAAGCATTTAATTACACCTAAACAGAAGAGTTACAAAAAAAATCACCCCCCTCAGAGTTGTCAGGACTATAAACTAGACCTATTCAACACAAAATGGAAAATTGAACCAGGCCGTAAGCAGCTCAATTTCTGCTGTGAAATTGGCATTTTTAACATGGGAGTCAATGAGGATTTGCTCACTTCTGGACCCATCCCCAGTGGATGAGGGGAGAACTGCAATTTTTGGCACTTCCTTGTTTGCTTCACAGGTGTTTAGAATTTACTGCCCCTTGGCTGGTACGCAATGGTATGCAGTACTGTCACTTCTAAATTTAATGTCTCAACATACCGGGACTGTTTTTCTAGGGTATGGTGCGTACCGATAGTTTTTCCAGTCATTTATTATTCAAAATCTCAAGGATTTCTGAAAAAATATCTCTCTGTTCCCAAACACTAGCCATCCACAGTCCCACCCAGCGCCACCCCTCCTGATACGCCGGAAACACGTTCCATGAGGGGCCGCATTTTGCAAAAAAGGTGCATCATTGCCTTGAGGCGCGCTGCCCATAAACAAGTTTTCCAACACCATGCACATTCCTGCAATGATTGGCAGCAGCAGCAGCAACTTACCAACCAGTGGTTAAATGCACCGACAGGCAGGTGGATCCATGGAGCTGGATAAATGGTATCCAAACAGAAATATAGATCACGAGCAAGCGCAAGAAAAAAAACTGTCAAAACAAGAGGAGTGTGCTTCACTTGAAAGTGAGCATGTTGTTAAAAAATGCTAAATGCATAAACCAGGGGTCCCCAATCCTGGTCCTGGAGGGCCGCTATCCAGCAGGTTTTGTGGTTTCTCTGCTCAAACACACTTGATTCAGTGGTTGAATCACCTGTGCAGCAGCTCATCAAGCTCTGCTGAAGCCTGCTAATCACTTGCTAATTGAAATCAGGTGTGTTGAAGCAGAGTTACAACTAAAACCTGCTGGATACCGGCCCTTGAGGACCAGGATTGGGGACCCCTGGCATAAACCTTCACCTCTGTCTTATATTGTCTTAGGTTCATAGCCTTTCAATCTATGTAGGGCAGTGTCTGAAATATGTCAGCAGAGGGCGCCAAGGTGCCTTGTAAGTTCTCTGGGTTTAGGCTGCTAGCATTATTTGTCCTTTGCTGGACACCGTACTTGGATGGGTGTTACCATGTGCCGGCAGGATCTAGTTCAGTGTTTCCTCATTGTTTGAATAGGTAAGTTCCGCTAGTTGCTAGCTCTACCATTTACTCAAATATCCTGTTAAAAACAACTGCTAACAAAATGTTTATCTTTGAACTTTGAAGTTACTGAGATGTTAGTGCATATGAAGATGAAAGATTTTTTTAGTTTAAGACTTTATATAATTAACAGCTGTAAGTTCATCTGGTCACTCTCTGGCACCTCCCGGGTTCTGTTTACTGCATATATGACTTCATTTTAGGCTATACTGACTATTTGATGTTGTGTAATTTTTTCTGTTTGCTTTACCTGTATTTTGAAACTGTGAATGTTAATACAGTGTTTCCTCATTGTTTGAATAGATGAAACTGCTGGCAAGTGCACAAAATAAATTGGATGGTCTCAACTACAACTTTAACCACCGTGTGCATACTTGCCAACCTTGAGACCTCAGAATTAGGGAGACATTCAAAAGGGCCCGGGGCTGGGGGGGCCTACACTCACAAGTGAAAAAAATCAAGTTTTTTTTATTTGACATAACATTAGGGCTAAAGGAGCTGGGACACAATCTTAGCTGCCCCAGGTTTTATCCAGTAAAACAATAATCCCCAGACTGGTATATGTATTTTTTACTTTGTTGATAATCACTATACTGCATATAATTTATTGATGCCCTGTTTACACCACGTTGTAAATGGGACCCATATAGCATATATGTTGATTGTTTCACCTCCTTTGATCAGTGCATCATTCAGTAGTTTTCACAAAAGAATTTTATGATTTTCTTTCCTTAACAGAATGGACAGGGAGCATACAGTCTATTCTACACATTATTTAAATAGAAATACAAGAAAATTGTATTTTTTAGCCTATTTGAGTTATCAGACTTCCGACTTAGTGTCTAAATGTATATGTTGGCCAAATCCACCTGTTAAAATGCATCAGAAATTTTCCACAGACCTGCAGTGTTGTGAGTTTCATGAGCCCACAGAGTTTAAATAACTTAGTTCTGCTCTTGAGTATCAACAGTGATGCTCATAAACCTTTAGATGGGCTTAAACTATTATGCTGTTGGTTTAAAAAGCAGGAATGTGATCTGTTATTAGGAACCAGGCAGCAGAGAACGTAATTGACTTTAAAACATTCGTCTTAACCGTGTTAAAAACCGTCAATTCTTTCATTTATCTACCAAAAATCGTGGCTTTTTCACTGATAAGAAATGTGTTAATAACACGAATATATTTTAATTTAGCCTCGTCGCTCTTAGTTCTAATCATTTACTTCCTTAACGAGCGGCTGAGCGCTGCGTGCTCCCGCAGCAGGAAGATCCGAGCAGAGATGAGTGAAGTTAGCTTCCCACCCACGAATGGTTAGTGCTACATTTGTGCTGGAAGCTGCTGAAGATGTTTTGCTGAGCAGCATGCGCGCTGCCGCTGGGACACAGACAGCAGCAGCGGTTAGGCAGAAATTTGCATTGTTGTCCGGGTGGAAATCGGGAGAAATTCAGGAGAATGGTGGCTCCGGGAGATTTTCGGGAGGGGGCACTGAAATTCGGGAGTCTCCCGGAAAATTCGGGAGGTTTGGCAAGTATGACCGTGTGTCTGATTTTTACCTCAGCCTACACCCTGACAACAACCCTAAAACACAACGCAGAGTCTTCAAGTTCTGAGGTGTCGTCCCACACAGATAGGGTTACATATATACACTGCTCACAAAAATGAAAGGAACACTTTAAAGAAACACATTAGATACATCAGATCTCAATATGAAGTTGGATATCTATACAAATAACGACAGGGCAATGTCTTAGGAACAAAAGGATGCCAAGTCTTTTAATGTAAATAAAGGTTTTCAGCCTACAGAGGGCTCAATTGTGTAGACACCCTAAAATCAGAGTGAAATGAAGATGTGGCAGGCTAGTCCATTATTTCAAAAACTTCATTTCTGCAACTCAAAATGCTTTTCAGTATCTTGTGTGGCCCCCACGAGCTTGTGCGCATGCTTGACAACGTCGGGGCATGCTCCTAATGAGACAACGGATGGTGTCTTGTGGCATTTCCTCCCAGATCTGTGTGAGGGCATCCCTGAGCTCTTGTACAGTCTGAGGAGCAACCTGGCGCCGCCTAATGGACCAAAACATAATGTCCCACAGATGTTCTATTGGGTTTAAGTCAGGGGATCGTGAAGGCCATTCAATTGTTTCAATTCCTTCATCCTCCAGGTACTGCCTGCATACTCTTGCCACATGAGGCCGGGCATTGTCGTGCATTAGGAGAAAACCAGGACCTACTGCATCAGCGTAGGGTCTGACAAAGGGTTCAAGGATTTCATCTGGATACCTTATGGCAGTCAGAGCACCATTTCCTAGGCAGTAGAGGTCTGTGCGTCCCTCCATGGATATGCCTCCCCAGACCATCACTGACCCACCACCAAACCTGTCATGTTGAACGACGTTGCAGGCAGCATAACGTTCTCCTTGTCTTCTCCAGACTCTTTCACGTCTATCACAGGTGCTCAAGGTGAACCTGCTCTCGTCTGTAAAAAGTACAGGGCGCCAGTGGCGGACTTGCCAATTCTGGTGTTCTTGAGCAAATGCCAGTCGAGCTCTACGGTGCTGGGCAGTGAGCACAGGGCCCACTACAGGACGTCGGGCCCTCAGGCCATCTTCATGAAGTCTGTTCCTGATTGTTTGGGTAGACATTCACACCAGTGGCCCTCTGGAGGTCATTCTGTAGGGCACGAGCAGTGCTCAGCCTGTTCCGCCTTGCACAAAGGAGCAGGTATCGGTCCTGCTGATGGGTTGTGGACCTTCTACGGCCCTGTCCAGCTCTCCGAGAATAACTGCCAGTCTCCTGAACTCTCCTCCATGTTCTGGAGATTGTGCTGGGAGACACATTAAACCTTCTTGCTGCAGCACGTGTGGATGTGCCATCCTGGAGAAGTTGGACAACCTGTGCAACTTCTGTAGGGTTAAGGAATCGCCTCATGCTGCCAGTAGAGATAATTACTCAAGCCAAAACTAGCTCGAGTGGAAAACCAGCCAAAAAAGATCAAGAGGGAGAAACTTGAAATGACCTCCACATGTTAAACCAGTCCTGTTTTGAGGGTTTTGTAATTGTTGCCACTTTAGTGCACCTGTCGTTAAGTCCATGAACACCAATACAGCTGAAAGTGATTAACAATGCTCTCAACTGCTTAATCAACCAGAAAATTATCAGACATGTTTAATAGATTTCATGCCAGGCTCAATAAAAAAAAGTGTTCCTTTAATTTTTGTGACCAGTGTATTTCATACACAGGTAAGGCACACATGTTTAGCCCATATGTACTCTGTTTAATAAGATACCCTTAATGCTTGAGAGCCAACAGATTAAATAAAGTCCAATTGTGATAAATGCAACAAGAATAATTGTAAGTTCACATTTTATGTTTTTCATTTTATTTTATAAAACGAACAGAAAAAAAATATTTCAAAACAGAACAAAATGGTTATTATAGCGCCAAGTTTGCATTTTCTTTACAAAACTGTCCCAAACAGATGTTCTGTTGGTGGCAGGAGGACAGTCTGCACTTAGCGAGGGAAGATGGTTTGCTGCTAAATGAAATAGCCAATCGTAGGAGAGCCCTTCTAGCCAATCAGAGGCGAGAAAGGCGAGACCTTCCTTGGCCATCCTACGATTCCAAATCATGCTCCCCGGAGCTAGCCGCTTACACTAGCTCCTACGTTAGCTCTGACGCTCATGTTAGCTGTCAATCAAATCTAATAATTCATCATTTCAAGCATTTAATTACACCTAAAAAAAAATTCACCCCCCTCAAAGTTGTCATGACTGTAAACTAGACCTATTAAAGCTAAAATGTTTTTTTGAACCAGGCTGTAAACATCTTTCTGCTGTGAAGTTAGCATTTTTAACATGGGAGTCACCAGCTATGTTTACATAGGGACAAGTAATCAGAATGAATGCCCTATCGGATCAAAAATTCTTCATGTAAACATGTCAATTGGAATATTCTGATCTGATTCGTCCTGATCTGAATGAAATTTCATTCTGATTGAGAGAGGTGGTTTTGTCCGATTGTCAGTCCGATTGACATCCATTTCCATTCGGACTGTTGGAGTAAAATAATGCCTACTGCGTATGTGTGCAACTTCAGTGTGACGTCATTCTGCCTCTGCAGACGCTCAGGACAAGTTGAAAACATGGTGGGAGGTAAACAGAAATGGGCTGTTGCCAATGCATTTTTTTACTAGAAACACCACGGGAGCTCAATATTAATGAATGTCTCGATGTCCGAAAGGCTAGAAATGCAGAGTTATACACTCAAGTGCATCTAAAGATGCAGGAAGCAGGAATTCACCGACACTAGAGAATAAATGTAAACAGAGATTTGGGATTTCCGATCAACCAAGATTTGAATTGGATTGGGGAAATTTGGCACATGTAAACGTAGCTACTGAGGATTTCCTCACTTCTGGTGCCATGGATGAAGGTGGAACTGCAATTTTTGGCACTTCCATGTTGGGAGCAGTTCTGGGTGTCCGGGGTTCCCGCTTGGTCTATAATGTCCCCCACTTCTCACCCAATGACAGCTGGACAGGCAGCAACTCCCTGCGACCCTACCGAGAAAAAGTGGTTCAGATCATGAGTGAGTTTTTGCATATTCATATGCAAATATCAGCTAATAGAGACTCCTTATGCACAGTCAGATCTCAGGTGACAGTGTTCCATCCTTCTAATGTGGCTAACAAAATCAATGCAGTATTTGAACACCATGGAAACAAAATGCCAAATAGGAAGTGAACATGGCTGATTTTTCTGAGCATGTTGATCTTCTTTAATTGTCCCATATTGAAGTCTGCTCTCCTGCTTCAATCAGACACTCTTCATCAGTAGAGTGTGTCACCCCCCATGGGGGGACCAAGCAGGTTTTGCTTCATTACCTCAGAAGACTGACTATTATAGGAACAATTTGCCAGTATTAAGCTGATGAACATCAACATGTTTAGTGACAAAAATCATCACAAGCTGCTTCTCTAAAATCAAATACTGGATGATTGTGAGAGTAAATCATTTTAATATTGCATTCATTTGTTTTCATTATTCTGTACTAAGTTTAATTCAGATTTTGTTTTGTTGTTGAGTAGTTCAATAGTCTCTGCTTTATCAGAAAACAGATAGTTTGATGTTACTGTCCACAATTTATATTGGGGTTTTTCTTTAATAATTAATTTTTTCTTTTTTGTTATTCAATACAAGTTAAAATGTCTTACTACACCTGAGTGATATGGACCAAAACTTATATGTTGATATATTTTAGCTGAATTCTGATGTATATCTCAATATTTTTCTTCCTGCAAAGTAGTTTAAAAAAATTCATTATAGGCCAAAGTTACATGTCTAATTGGCACACGGTCACTTTTATTTATTATACATTTAAAATTGATGTAAAATAATTTAAAGGCACAGGGTGTAAAAACATTAAACTCTTTAGCACTTCAGAGTAGGTATTGCACCTACGGTAGCCCACACGCATCAAAAAGGCAATGTGTCATTGGGGAAGTTAGAGGGGGAACGTTCATGTCAAAGTGCAAACGCAAAACGCTGAGCATTATATCTTGTATGTCCCTAAGCAGCTACCTTATTTCAAGATGGCGCATGACTATGGAGCATCGACCACAGTTTATGTATATAAAAATGTAAAATTTCAAGCTAACAGGAATACTTAGAATAGATACTGGTAAGAAATATGGATGAAAGAGGACAAGTTTATGAACGGCATTTACAGAATTTAGCAGTAAACCAATAAAAATATTACGCACTGTACCTTTAAATTCCACATGTGACAGTTAGGGGTGGGCCAAATCCTTTAATTCATGATAATTTAGGATGTTTCTCACTCTGAAAATAAAAAATATCAGATTTTATATAGAGATATATTTCACTCATGTGGGTCAGTAATACATGTGATGACCAGTGTTGCCAACTCAGTGACTTTGTTGCTGTTTCTAAGCACTTTTCAACCCCCTCAACAACTTTTATTCCAAACAGCGCCTAGCGACAAACCTAGCGGCTTTTCTGAGGACGCTTTGCTACTTTCTGTAGAACTTTTTTGTAGATTTTCCCTGCAGATTAGCAAAAAACCCAGTTTGCGCTTCGGACCATGAGCCAGGATAGAGAATGATCTGGGCATGTGCACGAGGATGATCACGTTACATTGACTGACCAAGCGTAACCATTTCTCGGCCGGACCGACGCAAAAGATGCAGCTGTAGAGCTGGAGATTTACGCCTGCTGCTGCAGATTCACACTTCTAATAGAGACGGAGCAGGCGTCAGGCACTTTGGTCCTGCCTGCATTTGGCAAATAAAGTCAGCGGGAGTTGAACCACCGTCCCGTTAACACACGCAGCTCGGTGGCTCATTGGAGTTTCCTTCAGTGACACGGGGATGGTATTTTAACATGAAACACTGCTCCCTTTTGCTCGGTGCACCTGTGTGCGCCGTTATTACCACGATCTAGATGGAGAGAAAACATAACGGAGAAGTGGAGAAACTATGAGGGGAAAAAGCCGCTGTTGAAGAAAACGCTGTTAATGCACAAACGGGCAGAGCGTTGTTCTGAACCCCGGGGTTCTTGTTCAGTCGTCCCCCCCCCCCCGGGATGAACAGCTCTGGACTCTCCTCTGGGGTTGGCTGTTCAGCACCCTGGAGAGCGGCACGCTCCCGCAGCTGCGCAGCCGTTTCCCATGTGTAATCACCCAGCTGCCGGTCATTAAAAACAGAGAGCAAACGCACACCGGAGAGGTGGTAGTCGGTGGTAGAACAGAGTAGATTTTGGTGGTAAATCACATCTGAGATTGGTAAAAGCTACGAGGTTCGAGAGAGAAACCCTATGGGCTTATGTGGAGAAGCTAGTGCTTCTCATTGACTCTTGTTTTGGGTAGAGTTCCATTAGAGTTGTTTGGAGAAGCTTCCGGTATCCTCATAACATAATGGGGGCTCGTTGTCCGGGATCTTTTACCCGTTGAAGTATTTATTAGTCATTGGGGATTTTTTGTTTTTTTTTGGCTTGCCCGTGCGTAGAGTAGCTATTGTACTGCTGTTGAGGGCTGTGTGTGTAACATTGTGTGTTTTGTGTTTCAGTACGTTTAGTGTAAAGGACTTCTTAGTAGCTTCCTCCCGGGAAAAGGTTGAAAGCTGCAAGAAGAACGACTTGGTGGAGCTGGCTGTACACCTCGGTCTCCAGGGCACCCAGTCGATGTTGAAAAAGGAGCTACAAGACGCTGTTATTCACCAGCTGGAAGAAGAAGGTTTGCTTGAAACACCTTCTCCGTTAACAGAACGTTCTGATGTGACTCAGACATCGGGTGAGATGGGAAGCGTGTTGGAGGATCTTCCTGGGGCAGATGCCGCCCCGTTTCCACCTGCAGCAGCCACGCCGGTTCTCCTTCCTCCATCTCCGCCGCAGAGATCGGAAACTCCGCCCCTACACGCTAACCTGCCCGCATCTGAACCTCCGTCACCTCCTTCATCGGGGAGTTCCGGAATAGACGCCCGAACCTGACTTCTTTTGGCACGCTTAAAGTATGCTGCAGAGGAAAAGGCTCGGCTCCAAAAGATGGACTTGGAGATACGGCTGTGTGAGATAATAGCCGAAAAGGAAATTACAATGAAAAGGATGGAGTTGGACCGTCTACCGAAACCACCCCTGCCTACAGTGAAGGCTGAGGATGCCAAAAGAGAGACTCCTGAAAAGGAAAAGACCAGCTGTGACGTCAGCAAATGCATTTCTCTGGTGCCGACTTTCCGGGAGAACGAGGTTGACAGCTACTTCACCACCTTTGAGCGTCTTGCTGCTGCTTTGGACTGGCCCCGGGAGATATGGACATTAAATTTTACAATGTAAGTTAACGGGAAAAGCTCAAGAAGTGCTAGCGTCTCTGTCTTTGTCTGATAGCATGGAGTATGAAAAGGTAAAAACTGCTGTGCTTAATGCATATGAGTTAGTCCCGGAGGCCTACCGTCAGAAGTTCCGGTCCCTGAAAACAAAGCCACCTTCTCAGACTTATGTGGAATTTTCCAGGGAGAAAACCTTATTGTTTGAAAAGTGGTTGGCCGCTTCTAAAGCGACCTCTGTTTCGGAGATTAAGGAATTAATGCTCCTCGAAGAGTTTAAACAGTGCCTACCAGAAAGAGTGGTTCTGTACATAAATGAGCAAAAGGTCTCTTCATTATCAGCAGCTGCTCTGCTAGCAGATGAATTTGTTAACGCACCGTTTTAGCGGTGACGTTTCTCGCAGGGAGTTAAAACCCTCACCTCCAGTAAGACAGAATAGATCCTCACTTACTCCTGCCTCTTCTCCAAGATGCTATTATTGTCACCGAGTGGGACATACGGTTAAAGAGTGTTGGATTTTAAAAAGGAAACAGGACGTCAGAAAAGGACCTTCTCACCCCGTAGGGGCTGTGTTAGTCTTGCCCAAAGGTTGGATTTGAAGCTTTTATATCAGAAGGTTTTGTGTCTTTTGCTGAAAACATGTCTCCTTCAGTCCCTGTGACTATTCTCAGAGACACTGGGGCTTCTCAAACTCTCATATTGAGTAGGACCTTACCTTTTAGTGAGCTGAGCTCTACAGGCTCTTCAGTGCTGCTCTCAGGGTTGAACTCTGTGCCGGTCGCCAGACCCCTCCATAAGGTCTTTTTAACTTGTGGTTTGGTTACTGGATTTTATGAGATGGCAGTTTGTCCAACATTACCCATAGAAGGTGTTACTCTGCTGTTGGGAAACGACGTAGCTGGGGGCACTGTTGTTCCTCCTATACAAGTTGTTGATAACTTTACTGATGTTCCCAAGACATGTGTTTCAGCTCCCAAGGGTGTGCATTCAGCTTGTGTCATCACTCGAGCCCAAGCTAAAAAGGAGGCCGAAGCGATGTTAGACATATCCCCCTTGTTTGACGACTCTTTGAAGGCCATGTCTACTCCACACCAGTTGGTGTCTCCCTCTGACTCTGAGTCCGAGTCTGCGCCAGGGAATATCCCTGTTTCTTGCAATAAACTGCCTCTGACCCAGGTTTCGTTAGGTAAAGAACAAAAGCTAGACGATTCCTTAAAGCAGTGTTTTCTTGAGGTCAACAGACCCGTCGATGACAAAACTCAGTATATCATTGAAGATGATGTGTTAATGAGGCTCTGGAAAAATCCTCTAGCGAAAGGCGCTATCTGGGGAGTGGTCAAACAAATAGTGGTTCCTCAAAGATACAGATTTTATCAAATTAAAGGCCTTAAAGGAAAGATTGTTAAAAGCATCCCCTTCTAAGAAACAAAATGTTAATCGGTTTATCCGATCATTTCAAACCCGCTTACGAGGAGCAAATAACATTGCCCGTGAGCAGCTAAGCAAAGCTCAAACAAAAATGAAAGCTACTTTTGACAGACGGGCTGTGGAGCGTGTTTTCTCTCCTGGGGATTCAGTGCTACTCCTGACTCCAATAACTTCCCATGGGCTGTCTGCCAAGTTTGAGGGACATTTAGGTGAGGGGGTGTTACGAACCCCGGGGTTCTTGTTCAGTTCCCCCCCCCGGATGAACAGCTCTGGACTCTACTCTGGGGTTGGCTGTTCAGCACCCTGGAGAGCGGCACGCTCCCGCAGCTGCGCAGCCGTTTCCCATGTGTAATCACCCAGCTGCCGGTCATTAAAAACGGAGAGCAAACGCACACCGGGGAGGTGGTAGTCGGTGGTAGAACAGAGTAGATTTTGGTGGTAAATCACATCGGCGATCGGTAAAAGCTACGAGCTTCGAGAGAGAAACCCTATGGGTTTATGTGGAGAAGCTAGTGCTTCTCATTGACTCTTGTTTTGGGTAGAGTTCCATTAGAGTTGTTTGGAGAAGCTTCCGGTATCCTCGCGGTCCTGCTCTCTTTCCTGGGTTTGTTTGTGGACCTCGGTTTGTGAGTATACTCTGGAGGCTTTGTGTTTTTCCTCCAGAGTTAAGTTTAAGCTTACCGTAGTTTTGAGGCCTCCTTTTTCTTCTAATTAAACGAGATAAACCCCGTTGTGTGTAGCTGTAGTTTGGTTGTGCCTAATAATTTGGCCTTGTTGCGCGTTTAGGGCAAGCCTTTGTGCGTTGTATCTCCCTCTGGGATGCTTTTTGTTTACAAATCCCCTTTTATTAAAGGTGTTTAGGTTAACTTCTGTTTAGTATTAAATCACCTTCTTGTGTTAAACCTCCCAGGATTTCCTAGGCCTGGCTGGGGTTGTAACGAGAATGAGGAGAGCAGGAGGTCTGAGCTATGTCCGGATCACCACACCAAATCTGCCTTAATATCACTTTATTTATACTTTTAGAATTTATTTTACACATCAAAGCACACTGGGCCATTTGGATCATACTAGTTAATCATTTAAACTAATAAAATAGTTTTTATTTTCCTCCCTTTTAATCCTAAGAAAGACTAACATGTTTTAAAAATCTTCAGTGAAAAATTTTGAAAATCAGAAACCAAAATTTCTGAGAAACAAAATACTTAAAGACCCTAAAAAGGAAAAGTGCTGTGGGTTAAACATCTGCAGATGAGTTCATTAAAGTCTTGACTTTAATGAACTCATCTGCAGATGTTTAACCCACAGCACTTTTCCTTTTTATATATATATCGTCACCCTGTTAAAATCATGGCCTAAGTAATTTTTTCAGGTTATTCACAAAACACAAAAAACTGAACAATTTATTTAATATATAACATTTCTTAATTTCATTCAAAAAGGTGACAATAGATGACTATTGACATATTAAAAACATTGTCTCTCAGAGAAAAATAAATTACTTAGGCAATTTTTTTAACATTTCTTTGTGATTTAGGCCATATTAAAAATTCAACAAAGTCCACAATACAGCATTACTAACAAATAAACTGAACATTATGCTGAGGTGTATGCATCTCCTCAATTCTCCCTACAGTTCTTCTTTACTAAGTTCTTGATTGATGTCTATTAATGTGGCAAATTGTCAAAGAAGTGATGGTAAATGATAAATTACCTGTATTTGTACAGCCCTTCTTAGGGTTCTACAACCCCCAAAGGTGCTTCACAACACAATCAGTCATTCACCCATTCACAAACACATTCACACGCTGGTGGTGATGAGCTACGATGTAGCCACATCTGCCCTGGGGTGCACTGACAGAGGCGAGGCTGCAGTACACTGGAGCCATCAGTCCCTCCAACCACCAGCAGCAGGCAAGGCGGGTTAGGTGTCTTGCCCAAGGACACAACAGCAGCATTCTCTGGCAGAAGCTGGGATCAATCCTGCAACCTTCCAATTACTGGACAAGCCGCTCTACCTCCTAAGTTACTGCTGCCCTAGTTATGACACTCAATTGCATCAGAATCCGAATCAGGAGGGTTTTATTGCCATATGTGTGAGAAATCACAACATTAGGAAATTGCTGCGGTACTTGGTGCAAAAAGAAAGATAAAAAATAAGAGATAAGCAAATATAGGAAGTAATAATATACTCATGATAAAATAATTATTATAAAAAGTGGCAATAATTAGAGAAGCAGCTACTATATACACAGTGCAGGTACTAATCAGAGTGGATCAGCTTCAAGTACAAACACAACACCGGGTCATGTGACTGGGACCAAGCGACTGGAGTGGGCAGCCCTAGGATTGACATTCATGAGTCCAACAGCAGAGGGGAAGAAACTGTTCTTGTGGCGAGAGGTTCTGGTCCGAATGGATCTGAACCTCCTGCAAGATGGGAGCAGGTCAAAGAGACAGTGTCCAGGATGACACGGGTCAGCTGTGAGCGGACCTGCACGCCTCAATGTCCTGGAGGTGTACAGGTCCTGTATGGAGGGGAGTTTGCAGCCAATGACCTTCTCAGCAGAGCGTACAACACGCTGCAGCCTCTTCTTGTCCCTGGTGGTGGCTCCAGCGTACCACACGGTGATTGAGGAGGTGAGGATGGACTCGATGACTGCGGTGTAGAACTGCCTCATCGACCGTGCTGGCAGGTTGAATTTCTTCAGCTGCCTCAGGAAGTACATCCTCTGCTGGGCCTTTTTTATGACGGAGGTGATGGTGGGCTCCCACTTGAGTTCTTGGGTGATGGTGGAGCCCAGGAAGCGACATGAGTCCACCATCGTGATGGAAGTGTCAGACAGGGTGATGGGGGGAGGGGGGCTGTGTGCTTCCTAAAGTCCACAACAACCTCAGCTGTCTTCTGGGTGTTTAGCACCAGGTTGTTGTGGCTGCACCAGGACACCAGCCGTTCCACCTCCATTCTGTAGGCAGACTCATCCCCATCAGAGATGAGTCTGACATGACATGTTTCATTGACTGGAGGTCATTGAACTTTCTTTCCTGGATTGGCAGAGCACATGGAAACATTCTTATCCATATCATTGGCTCATTTGGCATCTGTACCCTCTGTGGCAGTACTTCCCACGCAGAGTCCTCTGAGAAGGACAGTTTGAAATGGACCTTGCCATCACTGCTAAACTGAAGAGCTCGCAGGTCATGCACAGTGATCTCTAGCTTTTTTCCCTGGTCTGATGCCTACGAAGAAAAAACGATTCATCTTCAGTAACTGATCATGATTTAGTACATTAACATGTGCAGGCGATGGCCTGCTTTTTGCAGTCTGGAGTATGAGGACGTAGTCTCTCGGGGTGAAGATATCAGTAACGATTTTGTGTTCAACAGTATCCTGTGTGTGCCATGCAACAAGGTATTTTTGTGTTGTTAGTACCCCAAATTTCCTTACAAGCTCATAGAATGCATTCGCCACACATGCATTATGGTTTTGATAACCGCAACTATCACTCCACACTATGATCTCCTTGACTTCTGGATGGTCTTTGATCACACCTTCAAAATGGCAATATTGAAGGTGTGCAAATGCTTCACCACTAATATTGCCCTGGGGATGAGCCCTGAACCAGATCCGGTGGCCTAGTGGTAGAGTGTCCACCCAGGGACTGGGAGATCAGGGTTCGATTCCCGGTCGGGTCATACCAAAGACTTTGAATAAATGGGACCCAATGCCTCCTCGCTTGACACTCAGCACTAAGGGGTGGATTGGGGGGTTAAACCAAGGGATGAGATGGATTTTTAGTTCCTGAAACTCCAGGAAGTGATAAAAAGTTGCAGTTCTCCCCTCATCCACTGGGGGTGGTCTCAGAAGTGAGCAAATCCTCATTGACCTCCATGTTAAAAATGCCAATTTCACAGCAGAAATAGAACGTCTTACAGCCTTAATTTTGACATTGTTGGGCAGAAATGGCTTGTTGTGGCATTGGTTGCACTAACAGAGGGTCCAAGAACTCTCCGCTCCATTTTTATCGGTAAGTAAAGTTATATTTTTATATTTTCGACTACTGATGCTCTGAGGCTAGTTTAGCTTAGCAAAGTAGCTAGTTAGCCATCGTTTAAACTTTGGCATAAACATATACTCTTTATCGTGACATTATACATTTATTAGGGTTTAATACGGTGCTTATTGTAACGCTGTTTGTTGGTCAGTTAAAAACTAGAGAGCGATTATTTCGTCTTTAATAAACACGGCTGCTCTGAGAGGGTCAGCTCCTTTCTGTCACGCCGGTGTGTGAACAGCCGAGTCCTCCTGATACAGAGACCAGCTGCTGCACCGGCAGTGTCGTCTGGCGTCGTTATGGAGCACACCTACATTATGCTAGTCGCGTGAGAGCTCTGCTTTGGGTCTGGGATCCAGCGGGTCCTTCTGTGATAATAATTAGTTATGAAATCAAGACTGGAGTGGAGCAGGGTACGAAGAAAAGGGTAAGAAATATCTTTTTCAGTGCTAAAAAGTCTGTTATGAGCCGCAAAGCCCCATTTCTCCCGCTGCTGCGGGTCACGTCAGGCCTCGGCTGCATCATTCACAAAGCTTGTTTACAAAACACCTCAGAGTTTGTGAACTAATAAAATACTTGAAAAAAAATCTAAGTTTTGGCTGCATCTGGGCAAAGTAAACAGCAGCAGAGCTAATTGTAACACGTGTTCAGGTTTGTCACTAAACATGTAAATACCAGTAATTTAAAGGAAAAGTTCGCTTTTTTAGACATTAAGTTTTATGTGTTCCTTCACCCACCCAGTGCTCTGTAAACTTTGACCCATTTCACACACACCCCCCTGCTCAGACATTTTCAGGGGAGAAGTGATTCATAAAGGTAGTTCTGGCTAGTTTCGGGGGCACTTTATCTGCGCCGTTTAGCCTCACAAAAGGATTAGCCTCTGAAAGCATGGCTAATTTACATCTCACAAACAAAGAGAAAAAATTTACAACGTCACATTACAACGGGACTATTTTTTGTCATTCGTATCCCTGCGCCGGTCCCCGCGGATATTAAACAGCGCTTTGTATGTCAGCTGTTTCACTGCCGAATGCCGAAAACATGTCAGACTCCGTCTCATCTGATGACGAATTTCATTTTAACACTATATCAGATGAAGAAGAAACTTATTTTACTACTAGGATATCTTTATGAGCCAGAGTACACGGATGAAGAACTGCATTTGCTACACAAAACACACACATCAACACAGATTGTTGACAAAGCTACTGCAGTCTATGATCAACCATCGGTGTAAAGATGATTGCATAAATAATGCGCTAAAATGCGAAGATGATTGCATGAATACGGCAGACATAGCGGAATAAATAATTTTTTAAAAACAAAACTTACCCAGATTTCTGGTACGGCCGAACTCTTCAAAAACAGTCTTTCACTTTTCCCGAACTTTTTCCTGATGTAATCATCCTCTTTGAAGTGTGCACTGCACAAACGAAAGGTTTTGACTCGTTCCAGCCGAGTATCCTTGGAGTAGCCGATTGCTAAAAGCCACTGATGCCTTAGAGAAACGTCCTTAGCAGGAAAA
This sequence comes from Aphyosemion australe, assembly GCA_006937985.1. NCBI lineage: Eukaryota > Metazoa > Chordata > Actinopteri > Cyprinodontiformes > Nothobranchiidae > Aphyosemion > Aphyosemion australe. The sequence continues at coordinate 36,268 of SSNS01001170.1, forward strand.
GTGTCAAACCGAAAAGGTGATCCTGTAACATCCTTATTGTTACAACCCGGGAACCTGCAGGTACGCACCATGGCTCGATATATTTAAGAAAAACTACTTTTAAGTGACTTTAGAAGTTGTTGTTTCACTCATACAGCCAGGATTAGCAGCCAGACACGAGCCCGTTCTAGCTGCTGCGGTGACCGGCGCAGGGATACGAATGACAAAAAATAGTCCCGTTGTAATGTGACGTTGTAATTTTTTTCTCTTTGTTTGTGAGATGCAAATTAGCCATGCTTTCAGAGGCTAATCCTTTTGTGAGGCTAAACGGCGCAGATAAAGTGCCCCCGAAACTAGCCAGAACTACCTTTATGAATCACTTCTCCCCTGAAAATGTCTGAGCAGGGGGGTGTGTGTGAAATGGGTCAAAGTTTACAGAGCACTGGGTGGGTGAAGGAACACATAAAACTTAATGTCTAAAAAAGCGAACTTTTCCTTTAAG
>SSNS01001171.1:2508-22595 GCA_006937985.1 Aphyosemion australe
GTGTGTGTGTGTGTGTGTGTGTGTGTGTGTGTGTGTGAACGTTAGCATATCACAGCATGAACAGGCAGTGGCGGCTCCAGACAATTTTGATTGGGGGGGCAATGGGGGGTCCTGGTCATTTGAAGGAGGGTCTCATGAAAACTAACAAAAATGCATTGGACACGGCTAATAACTGCATATTACTGCTACTAAAAAACAAAAAACAACACAGCATATCAACTACTTTGTTTAATGGATTAATTGTAGTGTGCAAATAATATCAGTGAATTCAATTGTAATTGCCACAGCCACACCCATGATGACAGAAAACATTTACAAAATAGTATCTATTCTCATACTCTCACCACCTCTTGATTGCCATACTTCTGTCCAGTTTCTCCCTGGCATCCTCTCTGCTCCTCTTTTGTCTTCAGTCTCCTCCTGTCTTCTCTGCTCCTCTCCAGTCTCCTCCTGTCTTCTCTGCTCCTCTCCAGTCTTCTCCTGTCTTCTCTGCTCCTCTCCAGTCTCCTCCTGTCTTCTCTGCTCCTCTCCAGTCTCCTCCTGTTTTCTCTGCTCCTCTCCAGTCTCCTCCTGTCTTCTCTGCTCCTCTCCAGTCTCCTCCTGTCTTCTCTGCTCCTCTCCAGTCTCCTCCTGTTTTCTCTGCTCCTCTCCAGTCTCCTTCTGTCTTCTCTGCTCCTCTCCAGTCTCCTCCTGTCTTCTTCTCTGCTCCTTTTACGTCTCCAGTCTCCTCCTGTCTTCTCTGCTCCTCTCCAGTCTCCTCCTGTCTTCTCTGCTCCTCTCCAGTCTCCTTCTGTCTTCTCTGCTCCTCTCCAGTCTTCTCTGCTCCTCTGCAGTCTCCTCCTGTCTTCTTCTCTGCTCCTTTTACGTCTCCAGTCTCCTCCTGATATCTTCTCTCCTCTCTTTAGTCTCCATAGATGTGATTTACTGCAACACTTGAGTTTATAGTACATAACAAGTTAGTATTTTACAAAATACTGCAATACAATAGTAAGAGGTTCACTGCACTCAATTTACCCACAATATTGAAAGCTCTTTTGTCCAGAATCCTCCTGTCTTCTTCTCTGCTCCTCTTACGTCTCGAGTCTGCTCCGGTCTTCTCTGCTCCTCTCCATTCTCCACAGGTGTGATTTTCTGCAACAATTGTGTTTATAGCACATTAAATACAGTACAATTTAAACTTATTACAATATAATGTAAGGAGTGTACTCACCACTTAAAAGAGAACCATTCGCCTGTTTTTATGATTGGCTGCAAAGCGATCAATAACCACATCTACATCCATCTCTTTTGTTCTTCTTGAGCTGATTGCCAGCACAGCAAGATTGCTGGTTCGGACATCGCCACTTTTGTTTCTGAGGTAGGTTTTTAACCGCTGTAAGCAGGAAAAGCTCCTCTCACAAGCAGCTGTTGATACAGGCAGTGTCATGGAGATGCACACAAGTTTGTATAAATCAATGAAAGCCTCCTTGTATGGCCTCAATAGAATCAGCAAGTCAGGGGTGCTGTTGAGAGAGACCCCATTTTGTTTTTTTCTGTCAATGAGGCGTTTCAGTTGATGTAGCTCTGCTGAAAGGTTGTCTTCTAATATGCCATAGTGCCTAGCCATGGGTTGAAGGGCATCCTGGTGCAGAAAGGTCTTGTGTTTGGGATTAAGAGCTGCAACTCCTTTCATAACTTGGCAACTGTCAGTAGAAAAGCGCCTATTCAGTTCACTCAGTAGACGGTCAAGTACTGGGAAAAAACAGTGGATTTTGTAGTCTTCAGGTGTTTGCAGTATGTTTTTCCTTGTCTGGCTATCGCTGACATGAAACTGCTGCAGGTGGGAGGGCTGTATTATTTTTCTTTTTGCCTGCTGGCACTGCATGTCAATGCCCACTCTCTCACACATGTCACTTGCACCCTGCCACAGATGAGTCCAAGTGTCACCACTGCGTTCTTCTTTGAGTGTGTCAACCAGTGCAAAGACCAGATCAATGGCGGATGCCAAATCTAAATCTGTGGCCTGTAGTTGGTCAGATAAAGTTTTTGTGAGCCCAAATATGTTCTCCAGCATGTAGATTTGCAAAACAAATTGTGCATCAATCAAGCCATTTAGTGATTTAGCCTCAATAGCTCTTTGGCTATTTGTTTGATTGCTGACTTCCTCAAGTGTGGCTAAGATGCTAGGGAGGGTTCGCTTTATTGCCCAAAGACTGTAGTACTGGCATGCCCATCTGGTATCTGACAGACGTTTTAATTCCACAGCTCTCTTAGTGGGCTCAAGTTCAGTTTGTTTGTCCATGAACACTTTGTGAGTTACTGAACCAGAAAAAAAGTTGTAAAGTAGCTTAACTGTGGCAAAGCAGTCAGCAACTGGTTTTACATTGTGGACACAGTCAACCAAAACCAGGTTTAATCTGTGTGCATGGCAGTGGATGTAAACTGCATGTGGGACTTCTCTGCGAAATCTTTCTTGAACACCGTTGTTGCAGCCAGACATTACAGATGCCCCGTCGTAACACTGTCCAATGCATGCATTTTTGTCAATATTGAACTTAGCCAATGCCTCTTTCACTGTCACAAGTAAAGACTCTGCATCCAAACCATCAGCTGGTACAAAATCCAGAAACTCTTCATGAATGTCATCGTTGTGTATGTAGCGCAGAACAATAGATATCTGCTCTTTTTTGCTCACGTCTTTTGTTTCATCCACCATTAAAGTAAAGTGCTCACCTAGTTTAACTTCATTACTAACCTGTTCTCTCAAAATGCAGGCCATTATGTCAATTAACTCGTTCTGAATGTCATGATGGACATATTTTGCATTACCTGGCCCAGTGGATAATTTTTTGGATACAGTGCTATCAAACTTCCCCAGCAGATGTAACATTTCCAGGAAATTACCTCTGTTGGTGGACTGTTCATTCTCTCTGTGGCCTCTTTGAGCAATGGTTTGACAAGCTGTAAAGCGCAGTGACTCAACAACTGCTCGCATGTAGATCCTGTTTTCTTGAACAAGTTTCTTATGTCCATCATCATGGAGGTGCGTCAAAATCTTTGATCCGTTTTTCTCTCTCTCCTTAAATTCACACCACCCTTCCATTGCCACTTTGTGAGAAGCACTGGCGTTATGTTGCGCCAGTTTCTCTCCTCCTTTTCTCCAGTTTTTAAACCCTTCTTGGGTGAAGCACTTTTCTGAGTGACCACCAGATCCATGCGCACTGTGAAAAAAATTACGACAGGCAAAACAAAAAGCCGCGTCTTTTGACACTGAATATTCAAGCCACTGGTACTGTTTGAACCACGTGTAACTAAAACTCCTGGATGCTAGCTGCCCCTGCGATCCAAAAGAACGACGCGGGTATGATTTTAGTTGAGGCTGTCTTGGTTTCTCGGCTGGACCGTGGCTTAAATCCCCCGTTAAACCCACTCCACCGGCGCCATCAGGATTCCCATCATCTGTGTCCGCTGCAGTGCTCGATGAGTCACCATTACTTTCCATCTGCTCACCTGCTGTATCCTCCGTCTCGGGGGCTGCGAGTTGCTTTGATTGCACCTTCTCCTCCAAATCCTCAGTGTCCTCTGTGTCTAGAATCAAGCAGGGCTCGCGCTCCACTGCAACAGGTTTATTTTCACTCCTATTGCTATAATTTCCATCCGTTCTCAACTTTTTTTGAGGTATGACAAAGCGATCCATTTTTAGCTTCAAGCTAGCTCCTGCGGCTGCGGGCTTGCTGTAGCGCCTTGAACGCAATGACGCAAGGCGCAGCGACTTTTATGGCGCGGGAGTGGCAGTGATTTTTATGTTTATATTTTTTATATGTCAAATAAATCATTAATTCTTATCAGTACATGATTCTGCATAGTTTGAAGAGAAGCTTTTTGAAAATGTTTTTATATTTTTTAATCAGGAAGTGGGTGGGGTGGGGCGGGGGGTCAAATGGGGGGTCAAGGCGTTATTTGGGAGGGTCTTAAGACCACCCAAGACCCTCCCCGGCGCCGCCGCTGGATGAACTTAAAGTTTATGTTCAGACAGCTAAACCTGATGTTTTAGTCATTTTGGAGACCTGGCTCAAGAAGTCATTGCTTGACTCTGCTGTGTCCATCCCTGGTTATAATGTATTTCGTCAGGATAGACCAACCAAGGATGGGGGGGTTGCTATCTACTGTAAGGGCAATTTGCAATGCTCAGTCACATTATCTAAATCCTTGCCCAAACAGTTTGAGCTGCTGTTACTGAAAATTTGTCTCTCAAAGAACTACTTTTTGGTTGTTGCTGGCTGTTACAGGCCCCCATCTGCCCCTGCCTGTACCCTGTCTGCTCTCAGTGAACTAATTGCCCCTTACACCTCCTCTGAATTCTTGTTATTAGGTGATTTGAACTGGGACATGCTTAAACCGTCTACTTCCCTGCAACTTCAGCTGGACTCTTTAAACCTCTCCCAGATTGTGCAATCTCCGACTAGATTTACAGACAAGTCCTTCAATAATGGAACATTAATTGATATAATTCTCACCAACAGTCCAACAAAATACTCATCTGCAGTTTTTTGCCAAAGCCTTAGTGACCATTGTATTACTGCTTGTGTCCGCAATGGTACTAACATTAAACAACCTCCCCTAATTATCAAAAAGCGAATGCTAAAAAACTTTAATGAGCAGGCCTTTTTACATGACTTGGCGAAAGAACAATGGCATAGAATTAGCCTCATACCCACTGTCGAGGATGCTTGGTCACATCTCAAAAACTCTTTTATCTCGATTTTAGATAGACATGCTCCTTTAAAACAAGTCAGACTTAATAATCGTTTCAGTCCCTGGATCAACACTGAACTTTCAGAACTGATTCGTCTAAAACATCAATCTTGGCAAAGAGCAAAGACATCCAAGAATATCAGGGACTGGCAATCCTTCAGATCGATAAGGAACAAATGTACCCAGTCAATCAGAAAAGTAAAATCTGAATATTATAAGAACCAGTTTCTGATGAGTAGTTCTGACCCTAAAAAGTTCTGGCAGACTGTCAAGGCTATGGAAAATACCAGTAAGTCCTCACACCTGCCAAATGCAATCATATCTGAGGGCATTGTTGTCTCAGATAAAACTAAAATGGTAAATTCCTTCAATAATCACTTTATCAAGTCTGGTCATGCCTTTGCTACAGCCTCACCCACCTCTGGAGTCTCTGACCTCCACTCAGCTATATGCAATGATTCCCTCCCCGCAACCAATTCCTGTTTCTCCATTCAATTGTTTCAGGTAGATGAGGTCCTTGACGAGTTACTCAGGTTAGATCCTCATAAATCAGCTGGACTGGATACTCTTGACCCTTTCTTTCTGAAAATTGCAGCACATGTTATTGCTGCACCTATTACCCATCTATTTAATCTGTCCATACAAACTGCTGCATTTCTGCAGGACTGGAAATTTGCATCTGTTACTCCACTTTTTAAAGGGGGAGATCATTCAGACCTAAGCTGTTATAGGCCTATCTCTATCTTGCCTTGCCTCTCTAAAGTCATTGAAAAGTTAGTCAACAAACAGCTAACTCACTATCTGGAATGCAGCAGTATTATTACCCCCATGCAGTCCGGCTTCAGAACTGGCCATGGATGTGTCTCTGCAACACTTAAAGTGCTAAATGACATCATATGTGCCATTGACAATAAGGAATATTGTGTGGCTGTGTTTGTTGACTTGGCTAAAGCCTTTGACTCTGTAGACCATAACATCTTACTTAGCAGGCTCAAACATATAGGACTTTCTCAGGCATCCGTGGCATGGTTTAGAAGTTATATCTTAGACCGTATGCAAACAGTGAGAACAGAGGGTTACCAATCTGCTCCTCTACCTCTAACTATGGGTGTTCCTCAAGGGTCAATACTGGGGCCAACCTTATTCAAAATCTATATCAATAACATTGTTCATGCTGTTGACAGTTCTCATATACATTTATATGCGGACAACACCATTTTATATGCATGCAGTTCTTCTTTGAATGCAGCTTTGTCCTCCTTTCAGCACAGCTTTAATTGTCTTCAACATGCCTTCTCCAACCTTCACCTTCATTTAAACACAAGTAAAACAAAGTTCATGATCTTCAACCGTAACTTACCGCAATCAACTTGCCAATCTAGTATTGTTTCCCTGGATGGTACAGAACTACAACTTGTCAGTTCCTATAATTATCTGGGTATCTGGCTTGACAGCACACTTTCATTTGACATTCACATTAATTCATTACTCTCTAAAGTCAAGTCAAGGATTGGGTTTCTATACCACAACAGGTCATCCATTACTCATTCTGCAAAGCAAACCTTGGTCAAAATGACAATCCTTCCCATCTTAGATTACGGTGACATCATTTATAGGACTGCTTCCAAAGACCTTCTTCATAAACTAGATGTCATTTATCACTCAGCAATCTGTTTCGTCACTGGTGCCCCTTTCACTACTCATCATTGTGATATTATTATTATTATTATTATTTATTAGCCACATCGGCTCCTAGTGGGTGGAAGTGGAGATTAGTTGCGTTTGATGTTGATTCTCCATGTGTTTTTATTTCTGCAGTGAGCCATAAAACTCACCTCACTCCGCCTGGAGTTTGTTCTACAAAACTCGTATTAAATCCACGGTGATGACGCGTTTTAACGAGCTTCCTCCACACGGTATTTTTCATTGCAGGATGCAGTTTCAATTCACTTTTAAACAAGTGAATTTAGTTCGGCACATGGGTTTGGTTTTTGCCACTGCACGTCTGCACAGTGAGAGGGGAAGCGGCCGCAGGAGACGCGCTGCTGCACTCAGGGTCTCTGCGGGCTGCAGTAGGAGCGACAGACAGGTGATCAGCAGGTATAACGCCGGAAAAGTCATACTTTAGAACGCCTCCGCAGCTGCATGTTTTCCATGATTGCACGGTATGCCCAACTCTAATATATACATCTGTATTGTGTGGGGAAAAAACACTGTGCCCTTTTTATAAGACACACCGTGCCGGTGTAATGATCGTGATGAATTAATGCCGAGCTCCGGACGTACAAACGGATCATAAGCTGCTGGAAGCGATAATGAAAAAGCCACTAAGCAGCGCACCTGCCAGTATACAAAAAATGTTGATGAGGTAACAAAAGTACCAGGTGAACGTCCAGTACAAGCCAGGAAAAGAGATGTACATTACAGATACATTATCCAGAGCCTATTTGACAGTACCAGACTTAACAGATGAAGACGTAGAAACTCAGGTGCACATGGTAATTTCAAACTTGCCAGTGTCAAACAAAAATCTTCAACAGTTCAGGAAAGAAACAGCAAATGATGCAACTTTGACTAAACTTTGTGAGACAGTTCTTGAAGGATAGTGTGAATCAAAAGGTCAACTTGTGAAAGACATTCAAGCATATTGGAACTACAGAGATGAACTATCAGTCATAGATGGAGTCCTATTTAAAGGAGAAAGACTCATTGTTCCTACAGCTTTAGGAGCAGAGATGTTAAAGCTCATCCACAAAGGTCACCTCGGTATAGAAAGCTGTAGACGCCGAGCTAGAGAGGTACTTTTTTGGCCAGGTATGTCACAAAGTATCACGAATAAGCACAACACTTCCAACGCCCTCACAGATGCTGAAACCACACACTGTCACTGAGGGAGTACAGCAAAAGTTGGAGGCAAGACAACGCAAACAGAAAGAATATTTTGATCATGGATCAAAAGCACTCCAGAAATTTGAGGTTGGAAATGAAGTAAGGATGTGGCGAGATGGAACCTGAACACCCGCTAAGGTCACTGGAAATTCTGACCCCCCGAGATCCTATATTGTTCAGACACCTGATGGATAGTTGTACAGGAGGAACAGAAAGTTTTAGAGGCTGTCAAAGAATCAGAATATTACGCTGAAGGACATGGGCAATCAAAACGTGACTCCAACAAATGTTGATAACAGTGCAGAACCAGAGAAAGAAAACCAAACTGACACTTCACCTGCTGCAACACTGAGTTGTGATGTCAGACTCTCTGGAAACCACTCTGCGAGAACAGCTTTGGACGTCTCATACCAAGGAGGTTAAAAGAGGAATAGTTGGTAGTCGTGCCAGTATAACTTTCGAACAGTTTCTATAACTAAAAGAAGAAAAAAAAGGGGGATGTCATGATATGTTGAAGTGAGTTGAAAAGTCATGTGTTATGTTATATATGATCAGGCCAGCAGGAGGCACTGTGTTCAAGAAATAATAAGGAACAAGCAAGATGGCTGCCACAAAAGCTGTGTGTGTTTGACTCTCCGACTAGCAAACAACAAAACAATGGGTATATCTTACCGCCACCTACTTTAGAAGATATACTTTATGCTTATACTCCATGCATTGTTTTCAGTTGTCAGTGTTTTTTCATGGTAATGTTACAAAGCCTCATACAGGCCTGGTGTAAATACTACAGCGTTTTGGATCATTTTTGTGTAGATGAAGACATTTTTAGAAAATATATCTTTACTTACAAGCATATCTTTGGGAACAATAAAAACATAGGGGAAATTTTATATGAAGAAGTCCAGTATGAAGGAAAGTATGTAATAGAGAGGGGCAGTGTTATGTCAGAACCTGTTAGCAGCTGATCACAGGGCAAATGGGATTATTATAGGGAGCATAAGCTACGCCCATCTACTTCAGGACCATGGGTCCACATTTGCCCAAAACATTTATTTGAGTCTGGATAAAAGCTATTTTCTGATCGCATTTGATATGTGCTATGGATCTCACATATGATGTTTGTGAATTTTAGACACATTTTGATGCCAAGAAAGTGCTTATTTAGGACAGGCGGCAAAAGTTATTTTAGGTTTTGTGTGAAAACACGTTGCGGACTACAAATGATTGTCTCATCATATTGATGTCATCAACCCAAAGAGAAGAAAAATATCTAAGTTTAGCGAGTTTCACATCCTTCTTTCAGGACAAAAGAAGGAGCATTAATTGTGGAGAAAACCACTATAAATCTGGTCATGTGGTAAGTAGCAGCTACACTGGGGGAGAAGAGATTCTGCGGTGATTTCATATATGAGACGTCTGATTTGTAGACATTTTAATTATCAATTTTTACCAGCTATTAAATTTAAAATTACATGACAGACATAGTCAATACATACATCATTTATCATTTACACTGAAGAACAACATGCGTGTGATTCAGGGCGTAAGACAAAGCGGATTAGAAAATAGCTTTTATAGCCTTGTTTAGGGACCCATGAGCTGACTGGAGGGGGAGGAGCCTTAGGCTTAGGCTCCTTATTATGCTGATTAGATAGACTCATAAACTGGATGGGACTATCAGGTACAGTCCTTAGTTGGTTCCAATCATACCTTGCTGACAGGGGTTATGTTGTTTCTATTGGTGAACATAGATCAAAGCAGATCACTATGACATGTAGTGTCCCCCAAGGCTCCATTCTTGGGCCACTGCTCTTCAACCTCTACATGCTCCCCCTGGGTCAGATCATATACAACAACATTGCCTATCATAGTTATGCAGATGACACCCAGATCTACCTAGCTCTATCACCTAATGAATCCGGTCCCCTAGACTCACTCTGTCAGTGCCTAGAGCAAGTCAATGACTGGATGAAGTCAAGTTTCCTTCAGTTAAAGACAAGACAGAAGTTATTGTCTTTGGAAATAAAAAAACCGAGGATGGAAGTTATTGCTCAACTTGGCTCTAGAGGAATAAAGACTAAGACTCAGGTTAGAAACCTTGGTGTCACCATTGACTCAGACCTGCGCTTCACTGGTCACATTAAGGCTATAACCAGATCAGCGTTTTATCATCTCCATCAATTAGCAAGACTCAGAGGTCTCATGTCGAAACAAGACCTAGAGAAACTCATTCATGCGTTCATCTCCAGCAGACTAGATTATTGGTCTTCCCAAAACAGCCGTAAAACAACTGCAGCTTATTCAGAATGCTGCTGCTAGGGTCCTAACGAGAACTAAGAGAACTGAGCACATCACCCCCGTTCTAAAAACTCTGCATTGGTTACCAGTAAACTACAGAATCCATTTTAAAGTGCTTCTACTAGTCTATAAATCACTCAGTGGTATGGGGCCTAAGTACATGTTGGATCTCCTTCCAGTATCTACACCTAGCAGAGCTCTCAGATCCCTAGACAGCAGTCAGCTGGTAGAACCTCGGGTCAGAACCAGACAGGGTGAAGCTGCTTTTAGTCACTATGCTGCTCATAGATGGAATCAGCTTCCTTATGACCTCAAACAGGCCCCAACTCTAGTAACTTTTAAATTAAAATTAAAAACTTTCATGTATTCATCAGCCTATGACTGAATGTTTCTTATGCTGCTCCTTCTGCACTGTAACTGCTAAACTTTTGACTATGCCTTCTAATTGTTTGAATAATTTCCTTGTGTATTTTGATTGTTTTTGTTGCTCCTGCTCTGTAAAGCACATTGAATTGCCTCCGTGTTTGAAATGTGCTATAAAAATAAAGCTGCCTTGCCTTGCCTAAACATCCAACAAAATATTCACATTTTAAATAAATTCTATTGATACAGTTGTTAATATTTTTAATTCATATTTCAGAATATTTTAAAGGTTGAATATGGAACAATTTAAGTAAAAGCTATATTTAAAAATAAAAATACCTCCACAGGGTGTTTAGAGGTGTGCAGAATGAAGCTACAGCATTTCCTTTAAAAGCTATATTTTAATAAAAAAATTATTAAATATTTATTTTGATGGGCATGACACTGGGTTTATGTTTACATCTACCAGCCACTAGATGGCACCCTTGAGGGTTTCCAAATACAGTAAACAGTGCTCAGCACATCGAGGCTGGCTCTGTGGAAAATGGCGGACTTGGCAAGTCAAGCAGCTGCTTCTGAGCCCAGAAGATGTCGTTATCCTTCTCAGAAGAGGAGCGACCATAAAAGATCTAAAACCAGAGTGAGTTTAGGTCGTCACTGGACCTGGTGCTGGCTGCTCACTTCACGTATCTGCAGCAAACCTAGCATTCCGACGGCTGGAAACCTTGTTCTATTGTTGCAGCTACAACCTCCACACACTCGCTTTGGTGTCCGTGTTCCATATTCCACCTTTAACTCCTTACAGAATGTTTATCTGAATTTTATTATTGTACCTATATGAATAAAGGTTAGGTTTGTAATGGTAGGCCTAAAGTCATGTTCCGGTACGTACCTGAGTTGGCTTTGTTCATTTCTGGTACAATGAGGGAGCAAAGTGGGAAAAAAAGAATTTGTGTGAACGGGAACAGCTTTAATAGCGTTTAAAATAAAACTTTACTTGCAATAAATTCTCCAACAAAATATTCTCAGATAACATTACATGTATCCGATAAAATGAAATAAAAGTAAATAATAATATACAACAGTTAAAGTATTTTCTGTTTAGGAAACTGCAACATCAATACTTCGCCTTTCTTCGCTGTAACTGAAAGAACAGGCTGAACTTTTGAAAAAGCAAAATAAATTTTAATCTTTAGGAAATTAACTTTCTATATTTCCTTTAGTTCAGCATTAAGAGTTCCAGCTTGTAGCCTTGTTTAGGTTAATCCAAGCTTTTTGCTAGAAATATTGATTTGTTTCCATGTCTGCTTAAAGGACAGATGTGTTAGCAGTTACAATTTCTTCGGCTGTAAAAAAAAGTCCTCACTTTAGAGCTAGTGGTAGCTCATCTCGCAGGTTTCGTGTTGCAGCCAGGTTTGGTTTTAACTTGTATTTATGTTGTCACACCCCTAGTAAATAATACAATGAGTAAAATTATTTGCATAGAGACACCAGTCTGTTGGAACAGCTACAAATCTGCATCAAAATGCATCTTTCTATTGGAAATGAAACTTTTAATAACTTTTTTTGTTTCCCTAGGGACCGTAGATGACCACACTTTGCTGTGGCTCCTGAATCAGATTCGTGTTGGAATCCCACAAATCAGCATCCAGGTTCGGCAGCATCAGCACACCCGGGCCTACGCCTTCTTCATCACAACCACATTTGAAAAGTACGACTCAGATACCTTTTCGATTGCATTGTGTTAAAAGACTTTGTTCTTCATGTTTTAACTTAAAGAGCAAGTCACCCCCAAATCAACTTTTTTTGTCAGAATCAACCAATCAGCAAGAGCCACGCTTCACCTCAGCACTTAGCTTTAGCAAATCACTCTGGGTAATTCAATAGGGTTTAAATGAAGGCACTGGACTTCTTTGATTTCTTGAAGACATTTATTTATTTATTTATTTATAAACTTATATTTAACGAGGATAAGTTGCTTGACATGTAACATCTCGTTTTCAAGCGAGTCCTCATAGCATCCAAATAAAAAGAAACAAGACAACAAAGTTAATAAAAAGAAAACAGTTCTAAAACAATGGAAAATTTAAAAAAACACATTTGTAAATAAATTGCAGCCAGTGAAACATAAAGCAATGATGAGTTCTAAACGGACAACGTAGAACAAACCGACATAAACTGTTATAAACAATAGTAATCGCATTAAGAGAGGAGGCAGTAGAGTTCTGATAGAGTACATCTGCGTAGTCCAATTAGCCTTTCGCCGAGCCCCGCCCCCCTTAGTTACTGTTGCCAACTCCGACAATAACTGGATCAAATGCTGCAGCTCCGCAGATTTCCATGATGGAAAGAAGGAGACAGATGCGTGTCAGCGACATTTTTTGGAGCAATTTCTCCTCAATTTCATCCAGATTGAGGCAAAATGGGTTACAGGATGCAGTGGAGGGATATATTAGTGTCGGCTCCACTGAGCGAAGCATAGCAGGGAACAAGGAGTTTGGGAGAAGGTCCGGCGTGCGGGGACGCGTGGATCCGAGCGGTGGGCGGCGATGCGGTGTCCCTGTGAGCTGTCAGATGTCAGCTGTCAGATGATGTGAGTTGCAGGCAGCTCTAATGGAGAAAAGCTCCCAGCGCTCTGCATCGCTCCAGTTGATCATCTCAGCTGAGTCTGTTAATAAAATGTAACTTTTTATGCCCGTGTTTACTTTCATTTTTAGTTCCCGGCCGGAGCTCGGCATTAATTCATCACGTGATCATGACACCACCCGCTGTTGCGCCAATAGGCTTAATGTGCGTTTATAAGACACATGGTTGAGGTAATATTACGCTGATTTGCCGGCAGGGTGTGTCTTATAAAGGGTCTTCTTGGATAGTCTGGGAGGCGGACCTCCGCTCAGCCGCGGGCGGGGGGAGCACTCATGCTTGCTGGCTTGCTGGTTGAGCTCGATGAGGAGGTTCTGAAGGGAAACGAAGGAGACACGACTACTATCGAGGCTAATGCTTAGTAGTAAATTAGGCTTAGCTTCATCATTTTGTTTGGAGTTGTCGGATAGTAACGGTTGCTATGATGTGTGATTGGACAATAGCTGTTCTGGGGGCGGGGCCGGCGAAAGGCTAATTGTGGCAAGGAGCACAAACGAGGGCCCGGGCGGAATTCGAATCTCAGACTCCCGAGTGAGAGTCATGCGCGTTAACCAAAGGGATATCCCTGTGGCCAAGCAGCCCTGGCGCATGATCAATCGGGATACAGTGACGGCATGCTCACCCTGTCACACAATAAAGGAAATAAAAGCTGGGAAACAATACGCTTTCTTACTTCAAAATTAAAATAGGTGATAGAACGATAAAGGGACTTTAAACTTAAATTGATCTTGTTAACAAGCGATTAAATATGCTTTTCAAAAGACAAATCCCGCTCTAGCCAAACACCTAAATATTTAATCGAATCAGCAGTTTGAAGCAGAGATAAATCTGAAAAATATAAATTTAATTCACCACTTAAAGCAGCAGATGGATGTCTCCTAAAAAGCATTGAAAAAGATTTAGATTTGTTTAAGAGTAACTTGTTACAATATAACCAGTCTTGTACATTGTTAAAATTAGATTGAAGAGACTCTTGAATCTCAAGTATACTTATTTTTGAACAATATAATACAGCATCATCAGCGTATAAATGAACAGAACAGGTTGAGCAACACAGAGGTAAATCACTGATAAAAATCGAGAATAAGAGCGAACCCAAGGAAGAACCTTGAGGAACACCTCTCAGAACACCACGAGGTCTAGCCTGACAACCATTGTAACAAACTATTTGAGAACAGTTGTGAAAAAAGGAATTAAACCATAAAATAGAAGTACGGGATAGGCCAAAAGAATACAATTTATCTAAAAGTAAGTAATAGTCAACCAAATCAAAAGCTTTGGTCAAGTCAAGAAAAAAAGCTCCAGTGGCTAATCTGTCATCAAAACCAGAGTAAATGTCATTAGTAAGTTTCATCAGAGCTGTAATGGTTGAGAAGTTATTTCAAAACCCTGATTGATAGGGAGATAAAAATTATTTACGTCTAAGTAGCTGGAAAGCTGATTAAATATAAATTTTGACAACTACATTAATTAAAGCAATAGGTCTATAATTGTTTATTTCACATGAGTCCCCACCCTTAAATAAAGGAAATATCTTTGTACATTTCCACTCCTTAGGAACTGATGAGGTAGTAAGTGATAAGTTGAAGAGAATTGTGAGTGGATAAGCTAAAACTTCCGAGGCTAATTTAATGAACTGATTCTCAATACCATCAGGCCCTGAGGCATTTGTTGAGGAGAGTGCCTTAATTGTTTGCAGTACATCATTTGGGACAATTTTCAAAAATGTGAAAGAACAAGAGCATTTTTGAGGTGGAAAGTAAGTGCGTGAAGTTGATAAAGACCCCGGAGGCCCCGGAGTACTTGCAAAGTGTGCACTAAAAGCTTCAGCAATTTCACCCGAATTGTTAATTAAAATATTGTCAACTCGTATATTAGTTGCAGTAGAGTTAGATTTCCCACGTAGAGTGTTTATAGTGTTCCAGAATTCCTTAGGGCTATTAAAATTAGTATTTAAACTATTTCTGTAAAACTCTGCTTTAGCATTTCTAGTTTTGGTTGTACACTGATTTCTAAGTGTTTTGTATTCGCACCAGTCAACATAACTATTACTACTTTTTGCAATTTTCCACGCTCTATCACGCTGTTTAAAAAGGGTAATAACGTGATTGTTAATCCAGGGTAAGCGATTACCCTTAACTTTTACGTTAATCCATGGAGCATGTTGGTCCAGCGCT
The DNA here is from genome assembly GCA_006937985.1 of Aphyosemion australe. NCBI lineage: Eukaryota > Metazoa > Chordata > Actinopteri > Cyprinodontiformes > Nothobranchiidae > Aphyosemion > Aphyosemion australe. The sequence continues at coordinate 17,613 of SSNS01001171.1, forward strand.
CTAATAAACTCAGAATAGAAAAAAGCCCAAGCACTTTCAATATCCGGAATAAGTAGTAATCTATCCCAATTAATCCGCTCCAGGTCATTCAGAAAAGGCTCAAGACAAAACGCATTTAAGTCACGAATAGTAATTATTTTAGAGGGACACGAGGGAAAGAAATTTTCCAAATACAATATATAATAGCGTGGTCAGCTAAAACCCCAGAGTTAGATATCCTGTTTGGTTGAAATCCAGTCAATGAGAGAACATCCCGAGCCCACCCTGGTGGGTTCAGCAATCAATTGGGTGACGTTAGAGCTGTTTAAGAGGTTACATTCAGTAAGAGTTGACTGATCAAACCAATTTAAATTGAAATCTCCCAACAAAATAACTTCCTTAGCAGCACCTAATGACTGTGGCTAAAATATTTTTGATTACTTAATTTTTAGGCATAGAGGGTGGTCTATAAATATTCCCGATTATAATTGACTTATTTGCATTAAGTGAAATTGTCAGGGTTATTCGTTTACCCTACAATTGACCAGGCTTTGGGAAAACAGAAGACAGACACCAGTGAATAAGTTTTAAATTCTCTGCAGAGGAGAGCATATGTTAAGGCACAAGACCTCAGCATGCACTCTGCTGAACTCTTCTCTCTTGCAGTCGTTTATTACACAGAGAATAAGGGAGTGGTTTACAGGTTATGCAAACTTGCAAGTTAAAATAGCTGATATGTGACTTGTTCTGTTAGGGAATTTAAACCCAATTTTACCTAATCGCCGTAGGAAGGACTTTAGCCCTAATTTTCACCTAGTCGCCGTAGGAGGGAATTTAAACCCAATTTTACCTAATCGCCGTAGGAAGGACTTTAGCCCTAATTTTCACCTAGTCGCCGTAGGAGGGAATTTAAACCCAATATTACCTAATCGCCATAGGAAGGACTTTAAACCTAATTTTCACCTAGTCGCCGTAGGAGGGAATTTAAACCCAATTTTACCTAATCGCCGTAGGAAGGACTTTAAACCTAATTTTCACCTAGTCGCCGTAGGAGGGAATTTAAACCCAATTTTACCTAATCGCCGTAGGAAGGACTTTAAACCTAATTTTCACCTAGTTGCCGTAGGAGGGAATTTAAACCCAATAAACCTCTGCTTAATTTTTAAGTTTTACACGGTCTTAGTTGCGGAGAGCCCAGAAACCACCGTCTGCCTTTCTTTCTTTATAGTACTGTATTTTGTGACTGTGACAAACTCTCCCCTCTCTGTGTAAATTCAAAAAACCCTTTTATTTAGGAATCGATAGTATGAACATACTCACTTCCCGTAGGAATGGCAAAACATCTGTCGTCTGTCCCGTTGATTAGACCGGTGGATTCTGTGGCCCCGCAGGTCTGGAGGATGAGGAAATCCTAATCAGACTGGCCTGTCGAACAGTTTCAGGTTGCAGGTCTTTGGAGTTTTACTACGTGGATTTTGCAGTCCTTTCCTAGATCCTTGAGACCTTCGGGGTGTCCAGGAATCCGGGTCACGGCGCCAAGATGTCAGGGTTATTCGTTTACCCTACAATTGACCAGGCTTTGGGAAAACAGAAGACAGACACCAGTGAATAAGTTTTAAATTCTCTGCAGAGGAGAGCATATGTTAAGGCACAAGACCTCAGCATGCACTCTGCTGAACTCTTCTCTCTTGCAGTCTTTTATTACACAGAGAATAAGGGAGTGGTTTACAGGTTATGCAAACTTGCAAGTTAAAATAGCTGATATGTGACTTGTTCTGTTAGAACCTGGATGTTCCAGTTTCATACCCATACAGCAGTTTAATAGTGAATCATAATCACAGGGAGATAGCTTACAGCTGAAACACACATATTATAAAACATGTTGTTCGTTATGAGCTGAATGGCTGAATGAGTCACGCAGAGATTTGTGCATTAAGCATAACCCAAGAACAAACAGTTCAGAGCTCCAACAGCATAAAAGTTTATTTCCTCTAACAGAAATCTCAATGAAAATAGCTTCAAACTGTGATGGCATCATAACTGGAGCAATCACCCTGGCCTTCAAACTAGAGCAAAAATAAGTGGCAACTCCACCTCCCCTCCCATCTCTATCTACCCGAAACAGATTAAAATGATCAAGATTAAATATATTATTAGGAGTGTCCTTGTTTAGGCAAGTTTCCGAAAGAGTAATTATTTTCGGTTTATTGTAGCAAATGATGAGTTTGACAGATGGATGCAGTGTTCCCTTGCCCGGACGCGGGTCACCGGGGCCCCCCTCTGGAGCCAGGCCTGGAGGTGGGGCACGCTGGTGAGTGCCTGGTGGCTGGGACTTCACCCATGGAGCCTGGCTGGGCACAGCCTGAAGAGGAGACGTGGGTCCCCTTTCCCATGGGCTCACCACTCGTGGGAGGGGCCAAAGGGGTCGGGTGCAGTGTGGAAAGGGTGGTACCTTGCAGGGACCTTGGCGGTCTGATCCTCGGCTACAGAAGCTGGCTCTAGGCACGTGGAATGTCACCTCTCTGGTGGGGAAAGAGCCGGAGTTGGTGTGTGAGGTTGAGAGGTTCCGACTAGATATAGTTGGACTCACCTCAACGCATGGCTCTGGCTCTGGAACCAGTTTCCTCGAGAAGGGTTTGACTCTCTACCACTCTGGAGTTGCTCCCACTGAGATGCGCCGAGCAGGGGTGGGCATACTTCTTGCCCCCCATCTTGGTGCCTGTGTGTTGGGGTTTACCCCGGTGAACGAGAGGGTAGCCTCCCTCCGCCTCCGTGTGGGGGACTGGTCCTGATTGTGGTTTGTGCTTATGCACCAAACTGCAGCTCAGACTACCCACCCTTTTTGGAGTCCCTGGAGGGGGTACTGGAAAGCGCTCCTTCGGGTGACTCCCTCGTTCTGCTGGGGGACTTCAATGCTCACGTGGGCAATGACAGTGAGACCTGGAGAGGTGTGGTTGGGAGGAACGGCCCCCCTGATCTGAATCTGAGTGGTGTTCTGTTATTGGACTTCTGTGCTCATCATGGATTGTCCATAACGAACACCATGTTCAAGCATAAATGTGTCCATATATGCTATTGGCACCAGGATACCTTAGGCCGCAGGTCGATGATCGATTTTGTTGTCATTTCATCTGATCTGCGGCCGCATGTCTTGGACACTCGGGTGATTAGAGGGGCGGAGCTGTCAACTGACCACTACCTGGTGGTGAGTTGGCTTCGATGGTGGGGGAAGATGCCGGTCAGACCTGGCAGACCCAAACGTGTTGTGAGGGTCTGCTGGGAACGTCTGGCAGAGTCACCTGTCAGAAGGAGTTTCAATTCCCACCTCCGACAGAACTTTGAATGTGTCCCGGGGGAGGCAGGGGACATTGAGTCCGAATGGGCCATGTTCCGTGACTCCATTGTCGAGGCGGCTGACCGCAGCTGTGGCCGCAGGGTGGTCGGTGCCTGTTGTGGCGGCAATCCCCAAACCCGCTGGTGGACACCAGTGGTTAGGGATGCTGTCAAGCTGAATAAAGAGTCCTATCAGGTCTTTTTGGCCTGTGGGACTCCGGAGACAGCTGATAGGTACCGAGTACTTCGAAGACCTCAATCCCACCGGCACGTCTTCCAGGGTGGAAGCAGAGTCTGGGGACTTTGGGTTAGGCTCTCCAATCTTTGGAGCCGATGTCACTGAGGTGGTCAAAAAACTTCTCAGTGGAAAGGCTCCGGGGGTGAATGAGATCCGCCCGGATTTCCTTAAGGCTCTGGATGCTGTGGGGCTGTGTTGGTTGACGCGGCTCTGCAATATCGCGTGGACATCGGGGGCAGTTCCACTGGATTGGCAGACCGGGGTGGTGGTCCCCCTATTTAAAAAGGGGGACCGCAGGGTGTGTTCCAACTACAGGGGATATCACATTCCTGAACCTCCCTGGTAAGGTCTATTCAGGGGTTCTGGAGAGGAGGGTCCGTCGGATAGTCGAACCTCGGATACAGGAGGAGCAATGTGGTTTTCGTCCTGGCTGTGGAACACTGGACCAGCTCTATACCCTTGGGGGGGTCCTGGAGGGTGCGTGGGAGTTCGCCCAACCAATCTACATGTTTTTTGTGGATTTGGAGAAGGCATTCGACCGTGTCCCTCGGGGGGCCCTGTGGGGGGTACTCTGGGAGTATGGGGTACCAGGCCCCTTGATACAGGCTATTAGGTCCCTGTACGACCAGTGTCAGAGCTTGGTCCGCATTGCCGGCAGTAAGTCAGGCTCGTTTCCGGTGAGAGTTGGACTCCGCCAAGGCTGCCCTTTGTCACCGATTCTGTTCATAACTTTTATGGACAGGATTTCTAGGTGCAGTCAAGGTGGTGAGGGGATCCGTTTTGGTGGCCTAAGGATCAGGTCTCTGCTTTTTGCAGATGATGTGGTCCTGTTGGCTTCATCAGAATGTGATCTCCGGCTTTCGCTGGAGCAGTTTGCAGCCGAGTGTGAAGCAGCTGGGATGAGAATCAGCTCCTCTAAATCCGAGACCATGGTCTTTAGTCGGAAAAGGGTAGAATGCCTTCTCCAGGTCAGGGGCGAGGTCCTGCCCCAAGTGGAGGAGTTCAAGTATCTTCGGGTCTTGTTCACGAGTGAGGGAAGGGTGGAGCGTGAGATCGACAGGCAGATTGGTGCTACGTCTGCAGTGATGGGGGCGTTGTACTGGTCTGTCGTGGTGAAGAGAGAGCTGAGCCGAAAGGCAAAGCTCTCTCTTCACCGGTCGATCTACGTTCCTACCCTCGCCTATGGTCACGAGCTTTGGGTAGTGACCAAAAGAACGAGATCACGGATACAAGCGGCCGAAATGAGTTTTCTCCGCAGGGTGTCTGGGCTCTCCCTTAGAGATAGGGTGAGAAGCTCGGTCATCCAGGAGGGGCTCGGAGTAGACCCGCTGCTCCTCCACATCGAGAGGAGCCAGTTGAGGTGGCTCGGGCATCTGGTTAGGATGCCTCCTGGACGCCTCCCTGGTGAGGTTTTCCGGGCACGTCCAACCGGG